>JAVQIZ010163819.1:0-14167 GCA_036023535.2 Galaxias brevipinnis
AAATGTGAACCATAGTTCAAAGAAAGTTGATCTGAAATCCCACTTGCCTGGTAAGAGTCATCTTTGCACTGGTCGCCACCATCCACCACACACATACCCCCCGCTCTAGCAGCAGTCACCCCTGCCACACATTGAGTCTCACCCAAGAACCCTGAGCAGCACTGCTTTTGAGCAACACTTACAAACACACGTACAAATACACACAGAGACACAAAAAACAAGGTTAACATAAATAATATAATATGATATGACTAGTACAAAGTATGTCCATCCTGGACTCTGACTGCAAATGCAGCTGACTTACCTGCACATAGAGAGCTCGTCATTGTTTAAATGGGGCATGTGGTTACAGTGACGGTTCTCAGAGGCCCATTTCTGCCCCACCTCACAGCAGCTCTTGACCAAATCCTGAGCGAAAACACCTGGACCTGCAGACACAAAGGCATTCACATTTATCTTTTCAATATTCTGGATCAATGGAATCAAAAACAGCCCAGCCGTAAATCTAACCGCCTTCATTACACGACACCTCTGAGTCATGTATTGCTATACGTCAAGGAGAGGATATTGCCAGATGTCAGTACTGAGACAGACACATGCAGTAGACCAGACCTTACAGGAACCTCTTTATGGGTTTGTTAAGTGACTTAAGATTCACAGATGCGATGATAGAAAACTATTTAGCAGCCTCTTATACAGTGTGTCTGCCATCTTTTTTTTTTTTTTTTCTACGTTTTTACTCAATGCCTTTTCCAATTCAAATTGAGAAAGCAAAAAAACTAAATGTAATTTGGATTACAATAGATATTTCTCACGCTCTTGTGTCATGAGTTTCACCCGGATGGAGTAAATGACAGATGCTAGGGCGTCTTGATCATAAGGGGTTGAGTCAAACTGTGAGATTCATTTTAAATGCTTGTTTGAATAGCTATTAGGCCATGAGTTCCTACAGCCTATGCACTTTGTGAATTGCATGGGAAATTAAATACATGATATCCTACTAAAGTTATGAATGTTACCCTCATTAGTGAAAGAAAAAAATGATTATTCCAGTAATGACTCACATTAAAAACTGTCTGTTTTTTCATCAACTTAACAGCGAGGGTAAATCTATTTACGTCAATGTAATCAGATTGAACATAAAACCAAAGTAAAAAAAATTATTTAAAGTATGTGCATTTCAATCATGCCAAATCATGGATCTACAGACATAGAGAAACGGGGGCTGTTGAACCGTCAAAAGCTTTACCAACATCTTCAGCTGCAGGTCCCATCGAATAATGTGTCCCCTATTGCTAAATCTGTGTCAGAAAGCATGGCTGCTTTTCTGCTGGACTCCCTGGTTTGGTGCAGCACATGGCTCAGCACACTGGAGCCCAAGGGAGTCGGCCTCTAGAACCCCGCTGCCTTCCCATCACACCTCCAGCTATCTCACACCACCATGCTCACACAAATCCACACAAGCACTCAAATACATACGTACACAAACACAGCAAACCTTACAGAGGGAAACAAACTGTCGACTCCTGCACCCCATGCTCTTTGAAGACAGTGACAAACAGATTGCCTCTCAACTTTTTTTGCAGCTCGGTTGAGTTAAATAGGACATGCACCTATCGTTGCATGTCCCTAATGGGAATATCTATGTGAATTGGAACTAAACTTGTATTTTTTGCTTCAGAACACTGGTCTTACAACTACCACTACAGTTAAACAAAACAAAAGCAAGGGTTTAAAATGTACAGCTTTTCAATTATACCGACACAATTATAAATACTACGAAATACACAATACCAACCTTTCCTGTTTGATGTTTCATTTAGCTGAGTAAATTAAATGTGTTAAATGGCTTGAAGATAAATGGAGATCATTTGGTATATGTGCATCCTCTGCTTATTCATTTACAAACGGAAAATAATCAATATGTATATTATTTAGCATAGACAATAAACCAATCCAATACTGTAGTGCACACTGTTACGGAAATTCTAAATATTAAACAGGGCGAGACAACCAGTTCAGAGCAGTCAATTGCAAGTCAATCTGAATTCTGCCATCACAACACCCAGTCTTACATCAGCTACAGAGACACAAAGAAACACAGAGACACAAAGGGCAAGCAAGTGTTTTAAGCTGTTTACAACTCATTTCAGTATCCTTTTCAGTTACCCCAACTGTTAAAACAAATGATGATTTAAACAAGTTTTCTGCTTGACTTAACGTATAAAAACAGTCTTTGAAAAATAGAAACGGTTGCATGCCGACTATTACTATTATTTTCTTCACAAACAATGGCCTTGTCATCATATAACAGTAAAACATTTACATTTAGATTTTCATTGCATTTCAAATCTTCAATTTTGCCCACACATCTGCTGCTTTTTCGGGTCACATGTCAAGCTATAAGATATTCATTTTAAAAGATGCACTAAATGTTTTCACTTAACTCTGAGGGAAAGCCTGTGGAGTGTAATTACAAACATTTCAAAGTCTCCCAGTTAATGTGCACTGTAGTTCTCAATACATCAAAAGATGAAAACAACAAAACAATAATAAAGCATGCTTTCGTAGAGGAATAAAACAAAACACAACAAACAATTAGATTTCAACTTTCATTTCAGAGAGACACCGTGAGATTCTGAGACAGTTATTGACACAGTTGAAAGCAGTGTAAATTCCTATTGCTATGTTAAGTATATTCCACAGGGAATTTGTCATGGTCCAAACAGGGAGTTGAACCGGAAGGTCAGATGGAGATTAACCTTCAGAAGTAGCCTTCTAATTTGCACAGAAACAATAGACAGGAAACACGTAGTAGATCTTTAGTGCTCGATTGCGCCCCCAGAAACAATAGAGGTGGGAAAACCTATTCATAGCCCAGAGCCCCATACGTTTGTCAATAACTTCATTGGAAAGAATGACAGGAATGTCAACATGGTTGTTAGAATTTCCCATCAACTTTATTATTATTATGAATTTACCAAAAACGTACGAGTCAATGTGACAAAACCTGACGTCCAACAATCATCCTGAGACAAGCAATAGGAAGTACTACAATCCCCCCAGCTCTCTAGAACTCCCTGTGGCTTCGTGGCACAAAGGGGGATTTCAGGGCTGATTAGGCCTCATCTCTTTCTCTCTTTACCCATCATTACTCTGTCTGAAAGACTGCAGAGAAGAGCCGCATGCCTCATCGTACACAAACACACACACACACACGCACGCGCACACGCACACACACAGTACACACATGCACACACACACACACGTGGCAGACACCTCTGTGTTGCTTTAACATGTTTGACAACATCCACAATACCAACAACAATTTCATTAGCAGACAAAGCCTTTGTCCCCATGGCACAACCATTATCAATAGTTTCTAAAAAAAATAGCTAAGATGAGAGGAATTTCTTGAAAGTGACCCTGAAATGAATGCCCTTACAGCCCTGGGCAAACATGCCAGCTGGATGGAGAAAAAACAGCAGTCTCCTTGCATCAACATAGAGAGCTTCGCTGCTTTCATCGGCATAAAACATGACTGGTTCTCTTTTACCTGACCCCATGTGGTCTATTTTTGATATGTTTATTTGAACAGTGTTGCACATGAACTGACTTGTTCTGCAGAGGATTTTACAATATCATAAAATGAGGAGAAATGAGTGATGACTGAGATTTATGTAACGATGCCGAGGGTGTGGCACTCTTGCAAGGTTTTCTTGTCTCAAGGCTGAAAACAGAAACCATGCATGGAAGTGCTCTCAAGACAAAGAAACCATCTTTGACTGCCCATCCACTGTATTGCAGACAAATAAATAAATGTGTGCCCAAAGTCCAGATAAAACAACAATTTTGTGAGGGAGAGAAACTGTACTTTTACCCAACAACAATAAAACAAACTACAGTAAGTCTGATCAAATCGAATTTACTGAAAAATATGATTATATTATACTTTACTAAACTCTAACTGGATTTTCATTTGCACTTCCCATACATTAGAGGGTGCGGGGTCACTTTCACCAATTGACACTGTGTCTAAGAAAGAATATAAACAACAAAACAACTACAAAAATGGAACAGGTTCCATAACAAGACAACTATTATATTTTAAAAGGTGCCTAAAGCAACGGGAACCATTCCCACATCTTATAGGATAGGTTAAATTAAGTCTTTACACATATATTTCAGTAAAACTAAATATTCATGCTTGTGGGAAACATTAAACCTTACAAACAAACAAATGGCCAATAAAATAGTGGTCAATAAATAGACACATGGCTGGCCAAGCAACAAACGCAAGTGTACTTTTCATTTAGTCTTCCTCATAGTGAAGAATCCCTTAGAGCTTATCTGAATAGCAGATATATCGAAATGGACTAAACACACTATAGGATTACATGTTTCCAGTGAAAACCTTTTTCTTTGTGCTTGAATGGTCCAAAAGTTTTATCTAAAAAAACAAAATGAGGACCAAAATATTTGTTTCATTCCTGCATTCCGTGAGAGAAAACAAAACAACATTTTTGCATCTTATATTAAGTATTTCGGCAACAATAGATGTTGTTTCTCGTCACCATAATGACTCTTTGTTTTGCTAATCTTCCCCAATGCACTGGATGCCTATTCGGAGTCCCAGTGCCCATCACCTCCTTCATGTCTGGCAATCTATCATCCCCAGACACGCATCAGTACAGCCTCATCCAGGCAGGCACCGCAGGCTGCATAGCACAACTGTGGATTGGGAGCATACTGCTGTTCCGGTCCGATGCAGAAAAAAAGTCAAAACAAAAAACGTTCTCAACTCTTTTTCAGGAAGTTCTACGCAAACTCACTGTACTGTATAACAACTGTGTAACTTCTTGATGGTGTGTCATGGTCACTTTGTAAAATATTCTCAAGGTTAACATCCTTCAAGATTATTGTATCTGAAGCTACTGGTCTGTGATATGCTGCTGAACAGTACATTGCAATATCAGGCGATATTACTTAGTGCATGGCTAACCATTAACATGACTAATGGATATCACTGCTCACATTGTTTCTATAAATAACGCGATTCCATCTGAGCCACTTACTTACTATTCTAGAGTTAAAGTCGGTCTGCCATACTGGAACTTGGTTGGCTGCATCATTAGACAAATCTATCAGTAGGGAGTTCGCTGACACAATCATTTAGGTCAGAGCTGAGCTATGGGCCAGACAGGACCTTGAAACTGTAAATTATATGAGGTTACCGCTCCTACAATAATGCATAATCCAGCTAAATCTTTCTCAATCTCGACCTCATATCAAAGAACGCCTGTGAATTACCCAAGCTTAAAGTCATCTTCTGACTAATACAAATGGATTGATATAAGTTCACACACACACTTCCTCACTGTCACAATGTACTGCACACCTGTGCAAAAGGCCCTTTACCACACTGCCCTTTTTCACACGCCTTCATGACAATGATTTTGTTAAAATAGTGATCGTTACCTCAACTGTTTTTGTAAAAATAGAAAAGGATCTTTCTTTACCCCTGTATCAGGGAGAGAAGAGCTTTTTACAGGAAGAGTATGTCACACACATTCTGAGATGCCTGTTGGCCTGGTTTCACACTCATACCCTAAACAAACACAACAATGAACAGTCTCCATGTCGAGCTGGCCAAGTTTCCCAAGATCGTCTTGACTTAAAATGGGTGGAGATACTACTTATAATGGAAAGTAGTGGTCATTCTCCAGCAACATCCATGACTGATGTGTGAACAAAGAGAGGAAGCCCAAGCTCATGTGTATTTATCATTGTGCGTTCAGAGATAAGGCTAAAAGACCCTAATTGCAAATGGAGCTACTCTAAATCATCAGCCACTTTCATTTAGAGGGCTGTCTTCCTGTTGGCTCACTCTTACTGGCAGATGAAAACGTAGCAGCTGATAACAACGTCTAGGGCAGAAACCTTTCAAAGATCCACTTACAATATTTTAAATAACACCATCAAGTCCTATTCAATGCAAGACATAAAATAGATTCAATCTGTACACTTCATTATTCACGAGATCTATTTGAGTTGCTTTTAAAGAGACTCGCTTTGAAAAGCACTTGCTATATTTATGGTATGGGTAATATTGGAATAAGTGCCGATTTTTCACTCACTCTGTCAGTGAAAAGCGGAGCATTCGCCAATGAACCGCATGTTACAGAGAGGCCAAAAAATCCCATAGGAAGAAAAAAAATTAAAGGAACTACTGATGTTCTTACCTCTCTTTTTTATATCTAAGACAATACACAGTAATACAGCAGGTATAAAGCCAATAGTTGGATACATTATTGCTAGCCACGACCCCATTTTTTGGAGACCCTGCTGTGGCAAAACAGAAAAGGCAGTAATGGGATGGGTTAAATACACAATGACCTATTTCTTTGCGGCTGTCTGGACGTGTGTTGAGCACTAAGGATGCCGTATTGTTTTGGTGAATACAAAGCCCTAGTGGGTCAATCCGGCACTGGAAAGTGCTCAGGAAGCAATATCTTAGCCCCCTCCAGTTCAGAAACAGAGGCCATGCATTCATTACAGGGAATGGTGTTTTCTCATTCAGATATCAGATGAACACATAAGGGCACTAGAAACTCCTTCTCATTATTAAAGAGTTGTTTCAACACCCGTCCCCAGCCTGGACCGTGCTATTGATCTTAAATCCCCCTCACCGGGTTGAACATCGAAACACAATAAATAATCTGACTCCTGTTACCCTGCTCTGTATCTGCTCAGTATCCGTCTTCCTGACTGAGATCTACCACACCTCGACGGGGTCAATTCGATTAGGGACCATGGTTGAGAGCCTGATGATCTGTGATGGCTGGTGAGCCTGCTTGACTTCATTTAAGGGCGTTTTGTTTGACAAATTTGATCTAACGCGACCCAACCCATGTAAACTCAAGTCATGTAGCCTCCCGTTCAGCTTATTCAGAACATTCGATTATTGCTCCTAAAGCAGATAGATATTGTGCACCAGAACCCACCCCAAAAAAAGGGGAGATTTGAATTTCAGAGTGAGTAGTTAAAACCACTTGAAGCACAGTAAAAAAATAAAGATGAAATCATTTCACATAATGAGAACTGATTACACTACCATCTGTGAGAAACAAACGACTGTTTGTTTTCCGATACAACCAGATTTCCACAGGTGGATTATACATTATTTTGATGAATAACTCTTGCTATATCACAATTTCTAGCACATTTTGGCACCCCTCTGATGACAAAGTCTTTACTATGGGTTTTGTAATATCTCTGAACAATGTAACAATGCTCACTAACTTCCCTAGTAGAAAAGCAATGAATTTTCACTTAATGTTATCACTTTAATGTAGATAACTAAAAACTCAAGTGGGGAATGCTGGATTAACCCAGGCTACACTTTACCCTGAATGCTGAGATAAGGGATCCTCCCATCACACATACAAGAGTACAAGCACATCCAGACACAAACGTGCACTGCTCCGCCAAGATCTACATAGCCAAGGGGGAAAACTGTTCCATCATAATCTATCTGCATGGAAAAACATGTATCTGAACTCCAGTTTATATAGCTAGTCTTACACACTGTAGTATAATAATACAGACCAGTTCTACACCAAATTAGGGATGTGCATGGCTCCCATATTTCAATGTCGACTGTTCAGTGTCTGTTCTTAGAAATAGTCGTGTTTGAAAAAGAATTCCCAACTACTAGTTTAACATTGCACATGTTGATAATAAGTGACAGATTCACCTTGGTTACCTGCTTGATACCTAAGCTAAAGGTAGCCACATAATCCTTTTTACACAAAGTATCTTTAACTAGCATTGATAAGAAGGCATAGCATTGATTACTGCATAATGACGAATCAACGATATTAATCATTTTTGTTAGGTCCACTCGTTATTATGCTATTGTCAAACTGTAGTAAAAAAGAATAATAAAGTTTAGCAAATTTCCAAACAGTAACATATTCTATCTTTAAAAATAACTAGCAATGTTAGATTTCACACTGGTTCCTCTGGCATGCAAAATTAGTTTTGCAATATTTATCAGGAGTGTCTCAGTAGCAATGGACACAGGCAGGAAAAATGTATTAATAAGATTGCATTTGATGTAGCACTTTGCTAGACCCCCAAAATGCTTTACACTGTGGGGGGTACACACAGTTTGGTCGCCAATGCTTGTAGGACCATCCTTTTGTTTTAAATACAATGCATTGCATACTGTAACACTATTCCATGCTTAGACTTTTTTATACACACAAGACAAACTACTCCAATAAGGCATATGTGCAAGTAAAAGAAGCACATAACACAAAGCATCAATTCACAAACCTAATAAATAAGCTTACAATCACCTCTCCTGGAAACTTGCCTTTTGAGGAGCTCAAGTTGCATTCAATTATTTATGTTATTGCTGAAAGGGGTATTTTACAAGTTGGTATTTTTAAGGAAGTACTTCTGATCATTCCTCACCAAAATTAATGTTTGTTTCTTCCTTTTCAGATTGTCAAGATAAAAAAAAATGTGCCTCGGTTGAATTTCTTCCAGATTCCAGATCAAAGACCCTGAAGTGCACAAGACCGTCAGTGTTTTGCTATTGCATATTCCAGGACTTGATTATACGTGCACAGATGGAGATCTTTTGTCTCGCTTATCGTAAACAGATGCTGTTTAAACCCTTATGGTTCAGGTATAAAAACTGTGGACCAGGCTTACAGTGTACCATTCTCCGCAAAGGATAAGACATATATCCTTTAAAAAAAATGTGTTATTTGAAATGTCAACTGCCAGTCGTCTTGCCTATATATAGTTGTGTGTAAAGTGTATCAGCATGGGCAAGGCCCGGCCTGAGCAGACTGTGAGACTGTGTGTTGTAAACCCCCTTGACCATTCTATCTGTCAGCGCAGGGAAGCGTGACCAGTGTTTTGATTATAGGCCATCTCAGGGGATTGTCTATGGAGTCCACACTCCACACTGACCTGTAAGACAGACAAAGACGACTCCAAGGGAAACCAAAGGAAATAAACTGCTTAACCAGTATAGTCTGGCCCATTGCATCAGGTACATCAAAAGAGTTAATTGCAGTTTTCTGGTGATGAATGCTTAAAAGGGAAAGAGGATGATGACATATATTTGGGACAAAGAGCTTTGATTTGTTCTAAATGACCAGGAATCAGAACGTTGAAGCCAGTGGACTGTATTAAACCAGAAGAGCGTGAACTCCAGACTCCAGATGTTTCCATCATGATTTATTTTTTCTCCCTGTAATATTTGGAACGGTACCTCAGGTCTGGCTGAGACTCACTGGAGGTGCTTAATAGTGGACACAAACAACCTTACATGACACAGAGATTATCAGCCTTTAGAGAAAAAGCCTTTTTTTTTGGGAGGTCTACGCAAAAAAAAGAAAAAAGGAACTACTGGCAAACGATCACAGTTAACTGTTAAAGAAAATAAATTAAGATATGCATGCTGAGCTGGTGCACTGGGTTATGAACCTACCAAAGTCATAGACTACCATGAGTGCTATTAGCAGAGATAAGACCAAATGACTGTACTAAGACAAGCATAGGCGACATCTCGAGCCCAGAGTCTGAATACCTTCAAAAAGCTTTTTATTTAGCCGTACACCCTCCTGGTGGAAGCATTCTGCATACTGAAAGATATACTGAACAATGAAAATAAAAACTATACTAAACGTACAAGTCCAAATTTCTAATGTGCTTTTATTGAGAACTCTTTTCTTTTTTATCAATGAAAATCAAGGAAATGGCCAAAGAATCAATCGGTTAAAAAGTATAAAAGAGTTGTACTAATATTGTACTGTAATATTTGTATCTCAAGAAGGGCATACATTGTTAAGACTAGTCTCCCAGGCATAGAAAATCTCATTACCTTTCTTGTCCAATTTCATTTGTTTTAGCTCAGCATACTGACCCTTCATTTCTAAACTGTTTCTAAGCAAATACACATACACTTGGGCTTCTAAACCGTAGCCTTCAGGGCAATGACATTTTGCCTTACTGGCAATCACAACATGCTAGATGGAAACAGTGAAATATATTACAAAACTAGTAATATATTAAATATTATAGGCACCCATTATTAAAGAATCCCATAGAGGTACGACCATCTAGCCTATTACTAAACTTGAGGTCAAAGTAAAACCTGTGCTTTATGTATTCTCACTTTACAAACGCCATTAAGTTGGATGGCTCGGACCTTTAATCACCAACCCAAAAGTCCCTACCCCTGCCTGTCCTTCTGCTATGGAATGGAGTACAGTAAATGTCAGCGAGCCGTTTTGTGTTGGGTGAGGGATGGTGTTGACTTATACAAGGCTGCTGTGAGAGACCGTACACAGCAGGATGAGTGTTTGGCTCCATGCGCTAGACAGACCCCTGTGAGCATATTTATGCTCACGTTCAGGTATCCAGGGAGCAGCAAGAGGCTTGCTACTTTACATGCTAAAATGAATCATGGTACCGTCTAGTATTCATAACCAGTGGGAGAGTGAGAATGTGGAGAGAATAGGCGGACAGTCTAACACAGTAAGCTTGACAGTATCTTAACCTTTCTGGCATAGGGACTAAGCCTTTCTGGACAATTACACAATGCAATGCAGTTACTGTGCCAGAGGGGTGTATGTGGTGTGGTGGATGAAAAACACATGCATGTTTGCATGTTCTTACTTATACTTGTATTTCATACTACTTACCCCCTTCAGACTTCGGCATAAAAACAGGGCCATTGTTCCCCTCATCCTCCTCATCTTCCTCCACATCCTCTCTGTATAAGTTAAACAGAGTCTCGTCTGGTTTGACCATCAGGGGTGGCTGGCTGGTAGGGCCGAATCGCACCAGCGGGAGTGTATAGAGCTGAGGCTGCATGGGGGAGTCAACGCCGTCCGCCACTGTGGTTGTGTTGTAGTTCTGAGCTGTATCAGTGCCATCAGACTTAATGATATAGCTGCTGTGTGTGCTGCTCTCCAGTTGTCCTAACCTAATGTTGGGGGGTAAAACCGTTCCCTCCAGCCCTGCGCCATCCTTAACTGAGAACACCCCCTCCTTTTCCTCCTCGCTATCCTCTAGCTCTGTCTCATCCATCTTATCCTCTTTTGGCAGAGATATGTCCATCGGCACTGTCCCCTCTGAGCTTACTTCACTTTTTAAAGTGTGCAATGGCTTTTGTAGGTGTGGTATTTGACGCTCTGAACCGCTCTGTGAGTAAAACTGGCTGTCTGAGCCACTCGATGGATGGTGTGGGTACAGTAGTTTCTCTGGGCTTTGAAATGGATGTTGTGAGGGGGTGTGACCGTCTGAGCTTCTAAATGGATGATTCGGGTGTGTCTGACTCTCTGTGCCCTTGAATGGATTATGTGGGCGTATTTGAGTCACTGAACTTCTCCCTGAGTTAATCTGAGTATCTAAACCACTCTCAGGGTTAATTGGACTGTCAGTTCCTGTAATTGAGTGAAGTGGCAATATTACACTCTGTGAAGAAGTTTGGGCATGCGTTTGACTCTCAATTACTCTCAGTGGGTAAGTAAGCGGGTGTAAAGGGTTCATTTTACTCTCTGGACTTTTCGGTAGATAAAGAGGGTAGGTTTTTCTCTCAGGGGCTCTCTCTGTGTGTGTCTGAACCTCGGAGCTTCTCTGCCAGGTAGCAGTGGTGTCCTCGGTGTCAAAGGGCCTGGAGGTCCTTGGCTCTGGTGCTACTGGGCTGTCGGTGGTCTGCTTATGTACTCCATATCGCTCCCTAAGCTCCAGCTTCGATCCCATGCCATTGACCTGACGTGGAGAGGGTCTGTCAGGGTGAGACGCGGACACAACGCTGTTTAAAGGAGACGGGTGAGTGGGTAAAGCTAGAGTCTCTGAGGTAGGTTCTGGTAAGTCCCTACGAGCGTAGTCATAATCATCCTCAAAGTCCTCTTCATCCATCTCGCTTGCTGGTTTGAATAGAGAGAGGCTGTCCCTGTGTGAAAGCCGATATGGTTTGGAGAAACGGTCGACCGGCTCTTGCTGTCTTAAGCCATACAGATCGTTTTGTTTTCCACGTGTATTGTCCTCTGTTGTGGTTGACAACCTGGGCTTGTGGGCCGTGTGGGGGTCACAGTCAGGGACAGGATAGCACATCAGCTTCCCTCCGTTGTTGGGGCAGTGACAGACCTGACATAGGTCTATTTGGAACGAGTGACCAGCCTCATATTTGTCACTGCCTTGGACACAACCAACACGCTGGCACTCCACGCAGCCCGCATCGGAGGGTTCAGACACCTCGATGCAGTTTGCTGGGATGTCGGGACAGCTAATGAAGTGACAGCTTATCCTGCCTCCTCCCGCGGGACACAAGCATTCTGTGCTCCCGTAATCCACAAAGTAAGAGTCTCCGTCGGGTACTTTTCCATTCTCGAAGCCAGCGTTGACACAGTCATAATATTGGTAACCTTCACAAGAGCAACCCGTCTGCACGCACGAAGCACAACAGGCACCACTCTCTAAAACCTCCTCGATGCAGTTGTCAAGCACAGGACAATCAACTCCAGTGCAGTCTCGCTGGCACAAGCAGCCACTCAGGCAGAAAAGCAGCAACACACACTTCAACAATGTCATTTCTACTCCAGAGAGACAAATCATAGAGCCTCAGATATAAGCATAAAACTCAAATCAAAACAAAGCCAAACCAGGTTTCCACTGCCCCGTTCCTTGTACTTCAGGATTTCCAGTACTTTTTCTCAGTCTTGTGAATCCCCTCCACTCAGAACCTGTATGCAAGAGAGAGAAAAACAGAGAGAGAGAGAGAGAGAGAAAGATAAAGTGTGAGTGAGAGAGAGAGAGAGAGAGCGAGAGAGAGAGAATGTGTGAGTGAGTGAGGGTGAGAGTGAGAGAGAGAGAGGTGGGGAGGGGGGGTGTTATAGAATGAATGGAGTGAATGCTTTAGATTTCCCGTCAAGCACTCAAGCCTGAGCCACAAAGTCAGAGCCAACATCTGGCTTCATAGTTGAGCTCAACCTCTTATGTGAGTCCAACTTTTACAACCACTAGGTTGTCCATATCCTTGACATTATGACAACATAGGCTTCATGACAATGAAACACTTTGTTTCCTAATCAGCAAGCCAGTATTAGTGTCAGAGTGAGGGTTCCTATTTAGCAAATATTGCAAATTAAATATGATTACTTGCATGGTGATTTAATTGAAGGGGTCAAAGTCAACATTAGAGTCAAGAGTTACTTGTGTAGTTAGGGTCACTAAAGTGTAAATATTCACCTTTGTATGCAATCCTGCCTTTGGTAGCTGAAAAGTGGTGAGAAAATAGCATGAACTATTTAATACAACCTTTTAGTTCAACTATGCACTGTAAAATCATAGGATTCTCTTTCGGCCAGACCCACAAGGGTTTCCTCCTCAGTCAGTGCATGGTCTGAACACTGCTGATCTCAGATTACTCTGGGTTGTCATCCTAGGTCTGCCAAGGCAAACGGTACCACAAAGTATATTTTTTATATCTGTCCATGGTAATTCAGATTGAAGGTCTTGAAAGCTTTGCTTATTGTATGTCTTTCATGACTATGACTATTATCATAATTCACAGTTATACTAGTAGACTTTTACTTTACACACATTTTAATGTATTTTTACTCTTCAATTTGCTGAACTATCTGCATGGCAGGGATTAATCATGATTTTGTTAAACCATCATTGTATGCCTCGATTTCAAAGAAATTACATACTTACCCAACCTGAGATTTATTTCTAGCAGCAGAACGTAGTCAATACGCACATCTGATATTCTAATAAAATGCGTTTCTCAATGTGAGGCGTAGTAGAAACATTTCAATTAGCATAATCATTTGCAGGTTCAAAATTCCGTGCAGGCTACTTTCTCTTAAGAGCAGAAGTTAAGGGAAGCAGGTTGCATCTGGCAGTCCCTCACTGTGGCAATTATGAAAACTTTTGACCAACTACGCAAAGCCATTTGCAGGCTAGGCAATTGGACACAACATCCTCCAATAAAGTTGAAGTATTACCGTACCTTGACTTTCATGTCGGTTGGTTGACGAGAAGCCGGCAAAGTCCGCCTTGAGCCGCTAAGGCAAGTCTGAACTGTTTGACCACTGTTGCTGAGACCTTTACCGCGGCTGTAAGAAGGGGAGGT
>JAVQIZ010163826.1:0-65989 GCA_036023535.2 Galaxias brevipinnis
ATAACTCCTAATTGTACATTGTTGCATCATCTATCCGCCCAAATCTCTAAAACCCTGAGGCTTTCCTAGTGGGATTGACAGACGGCCAGGATTGTGTGTGTGTGTGTGTGTGTGTGTGTGTTTGTGTGTGTGTGTGTGTGTGTGTGTGTGTGTGTGTGTGTGTGTGTGTGTAACCACTTTGCTATATTTACTCCCCGGTGATATGATCTTGTGTGTCTCACTCCTGCTGGGTGACATGCTGTTCGTCTCATATGCTACTGCATATTTAACAACAAGGCAATGTCTGAACTATAGCACAACCTTACAACCTAAGACATACGCTGCTATAATTAGCCTCACATGGATATGATGGTCTATATTAAGCTTGATGTGTCATGATGTGTCACCTTAAAGAGCTGACCTAAATAATCACTCCATTCATGACTTAAATTAGAAGCCGTAATAAAGCCAAAATAAGTGTCAAAAGTTATCAAATCAGTCAAAACGTACCATTCCTATAAACTCAGTGAAAGTGGCCCCTTCCAACCCATTCATTTGGAATTAGATTGTGACTTTTGTAGAGTGACAAGAGAAACAACTAGAAGCAAAAAATTAAAAGGGGATGATTGTATAACTGGAACTGACCTTGGGTCTTGTTACATATAATAACAGACATATTATGATGCATACATGATATGACTCTTTCCCGTGGTATATCACATGATCCCATTATCACATGATAGCTTGTACTTTTCTCGAAGGTCCTGCAGATGTCGTGATTGTCCAGCCCAGCTCAAAGCCCAACTTTAAGCTCATAGACAGGGAGGGTAAATTGAGGACTGCTGACTTCGGATCAATTATGACACAGAAGTCTGTTTCAGCTTACTTAATGTAAGATGAAACAGTCATTTTACAAGATACTTAGTTCACAGTCACACTTCAAATTATTTAATTGGACACTTTTTTGAGCAATGTACATGTTCATTCAGAGATTTGATCCAGCATGCTGTGTTAAATTTAGAGAAATGGGTGGCATTTCCAAATCATAATTTATATCAGGGCACATTGATCAGCAGTGCAAGATTAGCTCCATTACCGGGTACTGGGTTAGGTGGAACCATTCCAAACCGATTTAAAACTGGTTGGCCTTTTAGATCAAAACAAATTACAAGTCCAAAATCGTAACTCAAAATCTGAGAAGGGAAATATTTACAAGCCCAGGTGGTCAAAGAAGATTAGCACAACGTTCACTGTGAGTGACAAAGGATTAGGGAAATGAAGAAAAGGTTGGCACTAAATGCCATAGAAAAAACAGGGAGTGTCTCTCTTAAGCACAATTTGACTGACATGGGCAGTCTTCTCTGCAGTCAACATTCCATCCACTAGTGGACGCTAGTGCACTAGACCAGAGCTCCTCTCTGCTCTGCTTTTAGTAAAGCAGCGCTGTGTGCATTCATGACCACCATGATAGTGTAGTGCTGGTGTTCCTTGTCCTCTGTAGAACAGTTTCCATTCCCTGGCAGGGGATGTGTAGTTTGTTTCAAAGAAAGGTGATGGGTTATTGGTCTATATCCTTAGGGTTACTTCATTGAGCTACACTAGAGGTAGGTCTTAAGGTCAACATAGGTTTGGCGTAAAAAATTATTGGTGGACAACATTTCTTAAGGTGTAAAAACTAAAAAATTAAGATCTGCAATTCAACAACATATTTGGTGTAATCTAAATTGTGTTGCAACAACACAAGCTAAATATCCTTTTGGGTACAGTGTCCTACCCCTATGTCCCTTCCCAGGGCAGTTAATCCGCATGGCTTCAGCAACATATCTCACCCAGATATATGGATACGTTCAATATTGACTCAGACACATGTTACCATTACACGCTGAAGCCTACTCAGCACATTTAATTGATTAGTGGGGGCTTAGCAGGGCTCTTCTGTGCTCTTGCTAAGGTCCTGTGCATCAGTATTAGGGGGGCTGGTGAGCAGTAATCATAGAGGGTTATCAAAGCCCGGGGGGGAGACAGAAATAGGGCAAATGCCAGTTGGCCATTGTTTACCTTTGTTTAGGACCCTTGGCCAACTGTGTATCACAGCCAGAGGGATGAAATGTCAAGCACATGTTATCACCATCCTCTCCCTGGCTCCTACATTCTCAATTACCAAGCACAGATACATACTTATTTAAACTGACTACACATTGGGTTTTAATAAATATGACAACATTACCAACATGGACAACTCTCTCCTTCACGCACACATGCACACTCTATACAGCACTATGTCTTTGTCATTCACTGTCCGTTATATGCTAGTGGGTTTTATAATAGGGTGTGTTGGTGCACAAGAAATTCCTAGGGTCAGGCTTCCAAAGGCGTCTGGGTCTGGACGAGTTACCTCTGCATGGCCATTCTCCTCAAGATGCTTCACCGCGGTGTAACAGACAGCTTGGCAGATATAAGGATCATATTCAAACTAAACACAACCATGTTACAACCCCCACCTTATTATCTGTTGTACAGACCAATGTCAAAATCCCAACAGCTGTCATAAGGGTATACACAGAAAACTACACCAACAATGGTGATGAAATCACAAAGTTCAAGAATAGTGTTGTTCGAGACAGGGAGACTGGGTTACTCACAGCTCAAAACCTGACACAAATTCCAGTAATCGGATGCCATAGACAATCCCTAAGGCCCCTACCCTTCACACATCCCTCCAGAGATTGGTCCTTTACGGTCTGAGGATGGGTGTCGGCAACTCATTTTGTAACCTCATCTCGGATTTAGAGCAGTGAGCGTTCAGTCCAAGGAAGAAGAGGGATTTAAGTTTTTGAAGATGTTGCCGTACAATGTTTCCCTTTACAGCTCTCCATATTAAGATAATACCAAAAGCTTGACTTTCCATAGAAGTCATTCAGATGATTATGATGACATGTGGCTGTGTGTATGTCCGGCTCTCCGTTCATGGCAGGAGGACATTTCTACAAGCTGATAATGGATCTGATTGGCCTCTGTGGCGCCGGCTCAAGGTCCTGCACAAAGCGGAGAGTAAGCTGATCTCACATCAGTGAATGGAGCCCTTTCCCCACAGATCATAGGGAGGGGAAAGTCAGGCAGTACTCTAGGTTCTAAATCAGAACAACATCAGAACTCTGAAGAGCGGGTGAAGCTTCTGTGTGGTTCATCTTTGAAAAGGCTGGAGGACTGACCAGACCGGTGAGGGTCGACTAACTACTTGATCAATCAACTAACCAGTTCCTCTATCCACCCAACAGAGTAGACACATTGGGATAGAGGAAAACCTTGTGAGAACTCAAAAAAGCAAACTAACATTCACAGGCTTGCAAGTCTTGCCATGTTTGGTGTTTCTTTGTGATAATAACTAGTGAAACAATCTCATTGAAAGTCTGAAAGCATTTTGTCCAACTACATGGATCTTGTTAATCGTTATTAATAACTTATTCTGCCTAAAATTTGATTTTTTTTTTTTTACTGTTGATGCCAAACATTGGAAAAAGGGCATAATTTGATTTGAAATTCAGAAACTTGAATGCCGTTTGATTTTGCTTGTCTTAACAATTTTATGCTTGTAAAGGACAATACCTGCCAAAGGTTTGGACACACTTTGCCATTTACTGGAATGACGTGTCCAAACCTTTGACTGGTGCTGTACATTGTATGTTAAAACTAATTATCCAGAAACATATACTTTAGATATCTATATACTAGTTATAATTTTTTAGCTGTGTAATTATTGCATTTCAATATTAAGTAATAATTCAAAAAGATACATAAATAAGTGTCATTTTGTTGATTGTACAATTCAATCCAAGAACCTACAAAGTGGGATCAAATTAAATGTTATAGTCATTGATATGTTACTGGTGACCTTGATGTCTCAATTTAAAAACGTTTTGTTCATAGGAGATGAATGCAGCTCTGATCCATGATAAAATGTTCATTAAAACGTTCTGGGAGGCGAAGATTGACCGTCAATCCCAAAAGAGTGAGATAGAAGAGATGAGAATGGAAAAAAGTGCTCTGACAAAGTGAGTGACTGCATCAAAATGAATTAATGTTTTTTATTCATACTTTTTTATATTTATTAAGAATTGTATTAAAAGTGTAACTATTAGGGAAAACAAAACTATTTAGCAATAATGCAAATAATAACCAATAATCAAGGGTGCATGAGACTAAAACGATCAGTATCACTGTGAATAATTGATACTAGTTACATTAACACATTACATAAAAACAGAACTCATCCAGCCTAATCCTGGCGCTCATAAGGGGGTACACCAGGACACCGCACATCAAAGCCCACATGGAGTCCAGTTCATAGGGACCTGTTCTTAGCGGTCCTTATGGATTTTATCAACCGATATGGGCGTTATGATATATCGATATCAGCGCATGTGTTTTCCAGTATGTATATATACATTTTTTCATTTATCCTTTATTGAACAAGGTGAGTCTCCTTGAGATAGATATCTTTTACAGGGGAGTCCTGGTTAGGAGGACAACATCAGCATATAACATTATTACAAACAATAAAATTGTTTATATATATTTTTTAAGAATATCGCCTGATATATCAATATAGCCAATTCTTAACTCCCTAATATCGACATCGTCCCCAAACATCTAGTATCAGTCGGGCTCTTAAGGCCACACTAATTGTTGGGACAAAAGCACATGCGATACTTCTAACCTAGCGCCTAGTCCACAGTAATCATGTGTGGATCCCTGATCTGACACCAGCCTGGAAAAACTGCTGCAGCAATCTGATCTGATAATCACAGTGTGATGACTGACGCTCAGAGAACAGGGGAGGACTGACATAGAAATAGAACTGATAGAAAAACACATCTATGAAGGTCAGAAGGAATTCAATAGGTGGGCTGACACCTACCAGTCGTAGCAGCAGCAGTACAAGCTACTGTGTGTTCAAACACGGTTTAGAACTGTATCTGGTCCCTGTAGTTCTAACTCTAAGATTAGTGTTGAGTGAAATCAAGAGGGGCCTGTCTGTCATACAATAGTCCCCCGGGGCGTAGCGTAAGGTCACAGGATTAGCAGGCTGGGGCTGGAGCTGAGTGAACAAATGTTATAAGCTGGTGAAATGGGAGGAAGGTGACTGAGCCAGTCATCCTCTCGGCTGGGTTGATCACACGGAGAGAGGATGAACATGTAACACGCTGGAATTCACACTCAAAATATTAAGGGCCACAAGTTTAAACACAATTAGAAAATTGTGTTTTTTCCCTATGACCAAGATTTACATTCTGTTCAAGTGTTGATGATTAAATTCAAACCTACCACCCATGTATTCAATCAAATTATATTGAATACATGGATATCAGGTAGACACTAATAGGAGTAATATGGCCAGGAATCGTACACATATTATCTTTGAACAAAAAAAGGCAAACATCTGATACAAATTTGAGGTTTGCTTATCTTCAACAGTTAATCTGAATTGGTTGTTGTCTCTATGTGTCTTCAGGCTACGACAAGAATGGGTCCAGAGGCTGGAGTTTCGCACCAAGCATCTAAAGAAAATGAACGATGACTTCATGAGAAAGGTTAAGCAGACTAAGGTGGCTGACCAAACATGAGAAGGGTTTTTCTGTAACTTAATTTCTTGATGTGGAACGCTGTCTGATATCATTAATAAAAATTTTTAATTTAAATGCTTTGTTCTACTTTTTACAAAACGTTGAGAAAATTTACTTTTTTTCAGCACAGCAAAGTTGTTAATCTTGGTTTGTACGGCAGTGGTTTTAATGAGAGTAGCCCAAACAAGGGAATGTTACATCTTTGTTAGTCTTCATGTGACAGATTTATTTGAGGTATCAAACTGCGATTAAGTTTCCCTGAAAGAAACATGGCACAGTACAGATGGAAATACTACTAGGCCTTTGAGAAATGGAGCTTTCAGCTAAAGTTCAGTCCGATAACTCTAAAGACCGTGCACTGACCATGCGCTGCTGACTTAAGTATCATACAGTGCGTGCAACACACACTGACCACTAACACACCTGTTCACAATGAAATACCATGTCAATGAGAGATGGGGAGGTATTTACAAGACCTGATGTCAAAGTTAGGTCCTGTACTTGTTGAATGAGGGGATAGTAAATGCTCCCACCTCCACCACAACTGCCTCCTCAGGTCTGCTAACATGTTCTGCTAATGTGTCCCATAGGGGATTCATGTATGTGTGCTCCCTGCTTTGGAATGGTGTTTGGAATGTGAGCTTTAATATGTAGCAGACACAGCCCTATTAACATTCAATAAATGATTTAAGTTGGAAGAGTTTGTCTGACTGAATTGTACCATTTTGTTTGTGGAACTTGGAAAGAACCAACTGCAAAGCAGCACAACCCCCAGCATCCTGGCAGGAACACTCCTCTGTCAACAGGTGCACTGGAGGTCACTTAAGAACACTCTTCTCTCCTCCTCCTCTCATTCTTCCCTCGTCTGAGTTGGCAGAGCAGTCAGACTGACGGACAGACCTGTCATGTGTTTACTGCTTCTTGACAGAACACATATCACAAATAAAATATTGATAGCTGACACCGGTGCTGAAAGATACTGTCAGAAAGTGGCAAGGAGAATAAAGATTGACTATTTGAAAAAAACACACAACGCACTGAGTAGATGTTTGTTTCTATTCCAGGAAAGGATTTGGCCTTTGCCAAATTTAAGTCCAAGGATCTAATTGGAGTGGCTGGGTGTAAACTACATGGTGAAATAAGGAGGCGCTGTGCACCGGCTATATCTGATCTATGACTAGTTAGAGAGGAGAAATGGTGGATAGAGTAGTGTTATCAGAAGAGTACACACACACACCTTTCAACACTTAATGTGTACCAGACCAGTTCTTCAATGCATTTGCTTCGATCCCTTAAACTGGCTGTGCCCTTATCAGATAATGAAATTCCTGTTACTGCCTGAACTCATGTGATGAAAGATGTGTTCTGGTTCAATTAACTGCAGCTGACCTTTACAAAAGAGGCTCAGATGCTTTTCAGCTTCATGCAGTGTGAACTGACATACCATTGTCTAAATAGTAATAATGAAGTCTTAATATAGATGGCCACTTCTGTATAAAAGGCACAGGGTGCTTACTACAAAGATGGTGTTAACAAAGACTAATATGGCCTAATAGATATTATAACAGTGTAAGAGAAATTAGTCTGACTTAATAAAGATGTTTATAGTAGATGACATTATGACAGTAACCTCGTGTATCGGCTTTGCAGTGTCTTTATTAGAATTGTCTCACAGTCAGAAGGTTCAACATCACATTCCGACACACTGCCAGGAAACCTTTTAGTGCTATAGATGTAGCATTAGACAATAGTAGTCAAAGATCTTCCTTTATTTTAAGTACAATACATTGTCTCTAATAAATGAAATAGGATTGGGATATTCCATCTGGTCAAATAAAACATTTAACTTAATTTGACTTCAGCCTCGGAGCAGTGTTCCTTATAGAAAATAATAACTTGGCATATAGCTTTATTAATCCTTTGGCCAAAAAATACCTCCAATAAACTGAAATAATGTGCTAACTCTTTTCTTCTCTTTCCACAAAAGCACTAAATATCTGTCAAGCTAACTTAAAATTTAGCTGGCAGAAACTCTGGTCTTTAAAGCCCTAAAGGATAAAACAATACAGACCCAGAGGCAGTTGTGATGCTGATGTCAAGACACCATTTGCAGTATGTCTTTGGAGACAGGCCATTTTATCTTAGAAACATTGTATGCTCAGAGTAAAGCACCTGCATACAGAACACATTGCATTTGTTCTAACTTGTCTTTGCGATTAAAAAAGAAAATATTTCAACATGCCTGCTTCAAGCCTGTCAACACCGTTTAAAGCTTGTCACACACAAAGCTTTAGAAGGCTGGGCCAAGGCATAGTTTGAAAAAGCAGGATTCAAAAGATGTACTTAATAAATTAAAGCTATGTTGTAACCTACCAACTGACAGTGCCATGTATAATTCATGTTTTTTCCCCTAAAAGGCCACTAGATTCCACATATCGAGCTTGGTAATGTTGGGAAACATGGGTCCCCTTTCTTGAATAGGCAAAATGAAAAGAAATATTCAGATCAAAATAACTCTACTTCTTCTTTTTCTTACTCTTCTTCCCTCCATCACTTTGCTGTGAACTAGTGTCTGCGCCTCCACTCTTTTGGGTCCTAGTCTTCAGCTTAGGAATCATCTCACACACATAGTACATGACCTCTTTGCCTGAAGACGGAGAACACAGAAGAGACAACATAGTCAATTCGTTTCATCCTTGCCCATGGACCCACACCAGTATCTAGAAGGGTCAACTGACAGATAGGGTACACCTTAGCTCTAACACAAGTGCATGTCAGAGTTAGACTTACGGGAGGCAAGTTTTTCCTGGCATGGTCTCCCATCCTCCTTTTTTATCTGAACCCGCACTCTGCCTTTGAATTGGGCATCTCTGTTCCACTCCCTGGGGTGCAGCTTGTTCTACAACACATACATGTACGCACCCACACAAGGGACACACATACAACTCTGACTAAAAGGGGAATTTTATCCTACCTTTTCACTTAATATTTTGCTTGAAATATTAATTACAGTACATCTTTGCCTTAAATAACAAAATAATCTCAAGCGAGAGGATTTTAAGCACGTTGTTTTAATTTTTCAAGCTTAGCGTTCAAATCTAGTTTGGCCATTCACAGTGGACCACCACACCCAGATATCCTAAAGAATTATATCACCAGCCTCTAGGAAATGGGGCGTGTCTAATGATTGGTTGACCATGCTTTGGCTTCAGCTTGTAAACAAACAGTTAGCTAGCTGTAATAGTAACGCACAGGGATTGGTGGAATGTTAAGAGAACATGTAGGACTTGCTTGTTGTAGTCTTTTAGAAAAATAACAGTTGTAGGAGCACGTCTATCTTCTAATGTAGAGAACAATTATAGACACATTGTTGAAACACGCACAATGGCTCCTTAAGAAGAGGAAAAACATATTTGTTCCCATATAGGTTTATACAGCAATCGTGATTGCAGAGATTCTTAACGGAATGTAAAACTGGAAAGGTACATTAATTTTTAGGATACAAAATCCAAACAGTACACACATAACCTCACTGGGTGTGCTTTCCCAGAATGCGCT
The DNA here is from genome assembly GCA_036023535.2 of Galaxias brevipinnis. Taxonomy (NCBI): domain Eukaryota; kingdom Metazoa; phylum Chordata; class Actinopteri; order Galaxiiformes; family Galaxiidae; genus Galaxias; species Galaxias brevipinnis. The sequence goes on from JAVQIZ010163826.1 coordinate 9,162, forward strand.
TTCTCAGTGTTTGAAGTATAGAACACCATTATGAATCTTATCTCACTTGTCCAGTACTTTATAATAGGAGGGGAATAATGAATTTGTTGCTGTTTTGAGTTAAATTCCCCTTTAAGGTCCAGCTGTGTTTAACATTAGACACTTTCAAAAGATTGGTTGCCGTTTACTGTACCTCTACATAAATGTTCATCCCAGCAGCCACCAGAACATCCCGGATCTCTGCGCAGGAAGGGTTCTCTACAGCCTGAGAATATGACAACGTTTTCACGGAAAGGGTTAATTTTACTTGACCAAATTAATCTAAGTCAACAATTTAATAGGTAACATTTACCTTATCTACTGGTATCCTTCGTCCCTCCGCCAGGGTTTTCTTACTGTTTATGTATCCTGGATAGATGCAGATAAACCTGTAATCAAAATACATGGTCGTGATACCCTGTCCATTAATACTCTGAGAAAAATCACAACAGAGTTTGTAAAAACTAAATGCTGAAACACCCACAATCCATTCCTGGTAGCTTCACGTTAAACGAACCAGTGTGTAGTAATTCAATATTTCATGTTTTTGAGATGTATATTAAACTATAGTTGTCTTGGCTGGTATGGATAGTTTTAAAATTAAACAACACTATTAAAAATGACAGTACTGAGTAACATACTACAAGCCGTTCATCAAGTTTAGCTAGCATCTAGCATTTTTATAAATAAGGTAACGTTAGCGATGCACGCTTTCCTGTTGGCTAACATTCAAAATATGAGTAATATAGCCAACAAAAGCTTGCGGATAAGTCTAACGTTAGTTTTGATCTACCTTTCTTTATCAGCAGGATTCTCAGTAAGGTGAGCCATTATTTACAGTCGTTGTCTCTTGCCAGGGCGTCAAATGCTGCTAGTGCTGTATGCCGACAATTTATTTAATTAATTGATTACAACTAGCACAAATAACTTTAACGAACGGATCTGACTTTACTCGAAACATGCAGCAATCAGGTGGTACATTATTGGTGCGTGCAGAGATATGCTTGATTAGTGAAAAGGTAGCCCCTAGTCAGTGGAGCCGCTCGTGCACCGCCCACTCGTGGAGCACTGTATTTTAACAACAGTGGTCGTTTTCTGTCATAGCCTACTGAGTGAAGAAATACATGGGATTGGGGATGGCTGGGATACCTAACTCACTCAGATGTCAAGTTAGGGCTATAATACTCTCTATAGTATGTTTTTTGGCACATTGGAATAGCTTACACTTTGAATATGGGAGTTCATTGACTATCCTACTAGATCACTTTACATTTGTTTAACTGCAGTTGGTTTCAAGATAAAAAACTAAATCAACCGTTTGTAATTGAAACATAGATGACGATTGAAGTAAAATTCAAGTTCACATATTAATTTGATTTATACACTTTTTTGTTATATGGGAAAAATCTAAACAGGCTCAGGGCAATAGTATATTTATCTAGTAACCATTGAGACAGTTGGAACTTTCAGCTCTGTAAGCAGAGATGGGATAAAATACTTAATAATCTAACATGTTACAAAATACAAATACTTCCTTGCCAAATGTATCAAAAATAAATTACAAAATACTGGTGTCCAAAAATGTATTTCATTAATATACAAGTATTTTGTATTTCAAATACCCAAAAAATACTTACTTGTGTGTAAAACGTACGTTTTCTTGGAGTTCTTATCAAGGAGTTCAATTCTCAAGCTTTCAGAGGTAAAAGTTAAAGTTCACTGACCTTCTCCAGAAGGACATGGCTCCTACCAGCCAACTCTTGATTTCAGACTTCTATGATTTGAGTTGTAAGATGAATTTAAAATAATACACAATAGAAAATGCAATCTGCATCAGCAAAGGTACACCAGGTTTTGTTTTAGGTAGACTTGCCTTAGGAAGAAGTAAAGTAGAAGGTCATACACTCAGTTCTTGCACATCTTTCCCCTCCGTGTAAATGCAGTACAATATATATAACCCTGAGAACAACATACAGAACAAAGCACTTAACTATGTGTTTCCATTAGACTCCTTATGATCAACCCCATTAACTCAACAGCAACCAAGTCAAATATCAATCATAAAAAGGTGAATCCTTTCATGAGGATGTTCGAATTGTTGTACAAAATTTGCTTTTTTTTGAGAGGGGACGGAATTACAAAAAACAATGTAAGTTGTATTTTACTGTAAATCCTCTAAAGGTTAACTTGTTATAATGCTATACTTATTTCTCATCATTCATCTATCATTCACGCAGTCCCCTGCATCAAGAAAATCAGCCAAATACAGGAAAAGCAGAAGCATTTGCAAGAAGATGTTTCATCATCATCTTCATAAAGCATCTGAGTTCTGCCATGATCTCATGCAAGACTCAGACAGCTGAGTGAGGTTTCTTCTTAAATGAATAGTATTCATTTCATAACAGTATTATTGGCAAAACTGATTCATTTGACAGTGGGCAAATATAATTTAGCAGATCACTTGTGTTGCAGTAAATGTATTCAGTAGAAGCATAGAGATGTGTGATGTGTATAGTGTATGCTGCATAGTATTGCCATTTATATTTTCTGTATGCAATGAGTTTATCTCAGACAAAAAAATAGTCAAGTAAAATATATTTAACTCTCTAGAACAAGAAAACGAATAAAAAAACCTACATTTTTGGTGCTTTATTTTCCAATGCAACATGTCCAAGTTACTGGCTTTACAGGAGTGAGAAGCATTAGAGAAACAAAAACAAACAGAAACATGAAAACTAACTGGATTTCTGATACAGAAAATACAGCATCTAGGAATGAAAGAGTTTAACGGTCAAGAAACAAACTCATTGCATGCAATTAGCCCTCTATCTCACTTAACTTATCTTTATAGATGAATGATTTAGTTTGATAGTGGCCCTGTCTATATTCCAACAAACATACACTTTACACCTAATAGCGCTCATATTTAAGAAACGTGTAAGCTTGTATGGGCTTTATCAAAAAGTAAAGTTCATAGTTGACTGCATAAAACTAAAAATACTTTCTACACCTCCAAAATACACTAATGGATTAATATGATACACTCTCTTACTGACACAATCTATCCTGATCAATGTTTTTACAATTGTACGTAATGAAAGCATTGATGTTAACTATGAAAGTTCCATCTTCAGATGATAAACTGAATTGGCCAAATGATGAAGGTGGCCATCCAGAGCCATAAGGAAGAAAGACAATATTACATAACAATATTATAACCGTTTTTGCTGAATGACAATGGATGATGTAAGGGCAATATAGCAACATTTTGTCCATCTAGTAAAAAGCTGTTCATATTTATTCTAGTCATGTTCCCTGCACGAATTCTCTTACTAAAAGTAATGTTTTACCAAAACAAAAAACGTTCAGGAAAATAATATTTGGATGATTTGTGTAACACATAAAATGTACCTAAAAAACTAATTCTAGATAAAGATTTTTTCTTTTTTCTTTTTCTTTTTAAATATCAGATCGCCAAATATGACAAGCTTGATTTCTGGCCCCCCTCACACACAATCAGGCAAACTCACATACATAACTATCACTTTTTCAAAGTTGGAAGGAAGCAACTGAGTAATGCAAAATGAGCCCCGCTGTTAAGGATTCTCAGTTTTGGGTTTGGTTTATGGTTATCCAACTACTGGCCTCATTTAATGTTACACAGTGTTAACAAGTGCCCTCCATTGTCCATGGTCATGAATCATAGTTGTGGTCTGCCGTCCAATTTCTTGTTCACAGCCTGGGTGTAAGCTGCTATGTCTGAGGTGGTGGTAAATCTATTAAGTAGGGTACAACAACAACAACAACTTCCAGCCTTCTGCTTTTGTTTGAATCTGTAAATCGGCCCTAGCAGTGGTCTCGACTTAATGCATTGACAGAGGCCCCAAATTCCTTGCTCTATCTAAAAAAGGAATCTTTGTTTAATGCTGGGTGTAATCAGGACACATGGAGTGGTCACCGCCGCTGTTGACTGTAGACGGGGAAGGCCAAGGTGACGTTGAGCGAGTCGTTGTGCTGGACCAGAGAGGTGTGTTGGTAATGCAGGACCAGCTCCTTCAGGGAGCCGTACAGGTTGTAGGGCTCGGCAAAGCCATAGCCCGTATGGGTCTTGTTGATGACACAGTGTTTCACCTCCCCTTCCACACTATGGAGACAACACAGGTAATGTTAGGAACACAATCTTGTTCTACAGAGCTATATTGAAAGGTATGAAAAAGAAAAATAAGTAATCAACTAAAGTTAACTAAATGTATCCTTTTTTTTAACCAGGTGAGTCCCAGTGAGATGGATCTCTCTTTTACAAGGGAGCTCTGGCCAAGAGCAAAACATCAGCATAAAACATTGGCACAGATGCAAAACAATACAAAATAGCAACATAAATTTTTTTTTAATATGTGGTTCCATATCTTTGTCACTAGTTTGAGAACTACATTTGAGGGATTATTGCAACAACAAATTTTTACGTATATATGAACAATATCGGCTGATATGATGTTTTACCCCTAATATCGGAGTGCTTATTCCTAAAGAAAAATATTCTAGTGAAATTAAAGATTTTAGACAAAGTTGCTTGTTTAATGTTGAGGGGAAAATGTTTCAGCGTTGCAGCACAGCGACATTAAGCTGGTGTGTATTTTCATATTATCCAAATGTATAACTTATTTTTTAAATTTATACTTTATCCTGCATTGTTGCCAGGTTGGGCTCAAAATTGTCTGGATAATTTGTGTACTTGCTTTGTAAAAGGGAAAAGTCAACATCATTGTCACTGAATTGTCTAGTTAATCCTAAACACACATAGATTTTATCAACAGAAATAAACGGTCCAAAGCAAAATGTACTTATTCACACTTCTATAATGAAAGGATACTGATCATCCAGCATAGTGTCATACGCCGGTCCCGGGCTGGCTGACATTAAGCCGGTGTGGTTTCAATAATGCAAGTTGATGGAGACGTACATGCTGTATCTGATAGTGAATAGTGAGTTCAGGTTACACCATGTGTCTGACGGGGGGGGGGGGGTTATCTATCTTTATTTCACCTTAATGTTCTTGTTTTCTGTAATTATTTTTAGGTAGCCGGCCACTGTATACACTGTAGTTATAGTTTGTTATTCTATCTGTCTGAACTGGCCCTGAAAATAGGCTGAAAGGCAGCGGATTGATATTGTTGTTTCGACTACTTTCCTCGTTCCGGCCAGTGAAATGACTGGGTGACTGACGTTGGATCATATTTGCTGTGTTTCCTCTGGGCTTACACAAAGTCACTATCCTATTGATCACATTTGTTCCCTTTCTATTTTAGGCAACGCCTATTCCAAAATGTTCCCAAATGTTAAGACTTGTAATATGCTAGTGGAAGTAGACAATAACCTTTTGTAATTTCTTTGGAACCAAACAGTTTGGTTTATTACCGAACACCGTGGTACCCCTAGTAGCCACATACAGTATTTCCAGTCTACTTCAACTCAAACTCTATGCTAGGTGTAACTGAGCAAAGACAGAGTCTGAATAGAAGTCAACACATACACCACAGAGCAGGCGTAGCAGCCGGACTTGCTGCTGTCGCGGACCAGGAAAGTTCCGTCCCTCTTCCCCCGGAGCAGGGCTTCAGCCTGCAGCCGGTTGATGTTACCAAGCCTCCAAGCCCGCTCATCATGATGGGGCAAGTCCTCCTCATCCTCCACCATACTGTACTCACTGCAACACACAGGCAAGGGAACGCTCAGAGATGATATCGGGTATTAGCAGACAATGCCTTCAAATCAGAGGTAGTTTGAGGAAGAAAGCCTTACTCCTCTGTGGTCTCGTTCTTGATGCCCAGCCACTCGTTCAGCTTCCTCTGCCTTACACCTTTCTGAGTAAGCCACCTTTCAGGATATAAGAGGATCATCTGGTCATTGGTATGAAGAATAAACATCATATCTAACCGTTCCATACAAGTACTAACGTTACAGTTATTACTCTACTGATCTAAATATCACTCAATTCTGAATTTGCTTAAATTCTGTGCCAAGGTGTGTTTATTAAAAGATTTAAAAAATGTTCTGTTTCTGTAACGCTATATTTGCAATGTCTACCTAACTGGCACATTCCCAAACATGTTAAATGAGCATTGTCCTTCTATCAGTTAAACCATCAGACCCCAGTGATCCCTGGTCCTTACATAAGGTACTGGTCCCTGGTCTTGCGGAGCTGGATGAGGTCGGGTTTGATGCTGTTCATCCTTTTGTCAATCTCCCGGTAGTCAGCCGCTTGCTTCTTCAGGTCCACCTCCAGGTGCCGCTTGCTGTCTACGATCTCACTGATTCGTGACTTCAGCTTGTCATAGTTGCCCATGATCCTGGAAGGGGGAGATGACATTATGTTATCACCCACTGACATAAAATGCTTCAGGAGTTCTATATGTTTATCCAGACACTATATCTCATATAAATTAACGACCTGATTAAAAAGCAGGGAATGTCAACATACGTATAAATAAATTAAAAATAAATTACAATATTTTTTTAAAAATAAAACAACATAATATTAAATAACAATATTTTCTACAATATTTAAAATGCAGTGTAATCTTTAAGATTCAACAAATATCAGAACACTTCTGGGTCTATCTCCACAAACTGTGACACAAACTGGTCTATTCCCAACTCCGGTTGTACATTACACTGCAATCATATAGCAGACACATTTATCCAAAGCGACTTACCTTGCTCCATTTATCTCTGAGCAATAATGGCTAATTGTTTACGTTCTGTATGAACTTTTGGGCTTTAAGGAGTGATAAAGTCTTGTGAGTGTGTACTAGGACTGATGGACTGGTGTTTGAAAACGGATGTGAGCTTTAAAAGACACTTGCACATTATATAACACGTCATTGGTGACCAATTCACCAAGAAATGAACTAAATCTAACATCGCCCAGTACTCAGACTCAGGACATGACTCTACAGTGGATTCCATTCCACGGGTCCTACCTCTGGATCTCCTTGTCGTTGCCTTCCCTGCGGAACTTCTCAATGTACTCCTTACTAAAGCGCTCTTGGGTCTGACACTGCTCCTCAAAGATCTTGATGGTCTCGTTGAAGGCTTCTATGGCTGTCCTCTTCATCTGGATTTCCTGTGGCCCACACAGACAGGGAAGAAAGCAGAGGTTAGCTGGGAAGAACTCAAATGTACTGCTGGTAATAAACTGAAGTCCATTTTACTGGACTGACGAACTCAGTTTGGACTCAAAGTGAGTGTTACACTACACTACTGTTGTGTTGTGACCTACCTGTGAGGTGCGAGTGTACTCCTCGTACAGCCGGTCGTATTCACGGTTCTTCTCCTGGTACTGCAGGTGGTACTCGTGGAGCTTCTTGCCCACCGCCTCGATGCTGTCCTCCTTCACCACCTGGTCCTGAGCGATGACAACGAGAAACCCATAGAGGTTAAAAGAGAACACAGCTTTCATTGCACACTAAAATAAATATAAACAGTGACTGTAGTGAATGCTTCTTGAAGCATCCAAAGTATGTGGTCAGTCACACAAGTCCCTCTTGCGAAAACTGAGAGAGTAAGTGTGAGCAGCTTAGCTAACCTGCTGAAGCTTGGAGACGGGGTAGAGTAGCCGGACATCCAGCTTGGGGTTGTACTGGGCCAACGACTCATGGCGGTAGTGGTTGATGAGCTCCACCACGGAGCTGAAAGTCAACGGGTCTGAGAAGCCGTACTTGCCTTCCCGGTGGAAAATCTTAATCAGCTTGTTGTTTCCCCCTTTCCTGTGGAAGAAATATAGATAGGGAGTTAGACTAGTGTACTGATTAAGCATTGTACCCTCAGCACCCACCAGCACACTCACACCTACCTTAGAGTAAGTGTGTAGTCTCCATGCATCTTGGTGGAAGCATCTCTGACCAGAAACGTACCGTCTGCTGTGTCTCTCAGCTTCTCGTTGACCTCCTCCCTGAAGAATGAAAGAGCATAACAAAATATAACACAAATCTAGACAAACGGGTCACAATCAATACGGCACACATCACTAACACATACGGCACCAATAGGACAAAAAAAAGCGTTTCACTTGAAATTTTGCAAGCTCTTTATTCAAACTGCATGTTAAGTTAAGGTGCACTATAACAGCTTGTGCTTACCTGGATATGTCTCCCCAGTACCACTCAGAGTCCTGCAGAGCCATACTGTTGTTGAAACTGTGGCTGCTTGGGACTGGGGTGGCAGGCTTGGCTGGTTTGGGTGGAAGCGCTAAAAATACAGATAAAAAACAAGGTGGCTGTTAGTCGGCCACATTCTGATGGATTTCTTTTTGGGAAGTAATAATGTACAAGCAAAAATAAAATAGCCCGCTAAAAGAGAAGATGTGACCAAAAACAGAACATTTGCGTCAAATAAATGACTGCTGAAAGCAACTTTAGTTAAAGGACATCGGTTCATTGACTCAGTAGCTGTGCTTTGTATCCCAGACAGACGGTGCTCTGTTCCAGGGCTGCAGCCGTACCTGTGCTGCACTACAACCCCTACATAAATACGCAGTACTGACAGCCCACAATTTATAAGAAGATATTGAAAAGAAACAATAAAAAGAGACATTCAAAGAGATAAAAAAATCTAACAAGACTATATAGATTGATCAAGAACCCGCCAAAGTAGATAAACTACTTCACAATGGATGGCAGTTTTGAATCCTCCTTACTGCTTATCACTAACACTACCTATCAACTGACCCTACATCAGTGAGGCTGCAGCGTTAACTGGGCTGTGCATGTCTGTGTAACAGAATATATGCTCACCTCCACAGCTTAGCTCAGCGTTGGCCCAACCTCCCTCTTGTCCTTTCTCTCCTTCCATGCCAACCACTGTGCACTACAACCACTGTGCACTACAAAGCTAAAGCAACATGTATACATGAATTCAAACATTAATGTCGAAGCGTTGGCAGTGATTTTCTCTTTTCTATGTCCTCTCTGCTGGCAATAGCCTGGCTAGAAGTCATTTCAAAGCTTTAGGGAACAGCTTGGAGATGCCTGACATCACTTTCTTTAGCCAATCCTGCGGCAGTGCTGTCAGAGGCCACGCCCCTCCACTGATGCATCTTTCATGTACGGCCAGAGCAATGATGTCATCCTGTTAGCTGTCTGACTGCTTGGGCGGGCTAGGAAGTCAGCTAGGATCTGGTTCTGTTGCTATGCATGTCCTTGTATTAGCAGAGGCTGCATCTAAATGGTTTAAAGTGATTTCTTATACTTTAATTGGCAGATACACCCACAAATATAGCAAGACTGTATTATCTATTTAATTTATATTGTACTGATGTATTCTTAAAACTAATATACGCACACAGACCCTAATATTCTAAAGATCTTCTGTTGCTGTCTAATTTACCTCGACATCAGGATGGGCAGTGATAAGATTTACTCATTGTTGCAGTAGTGTTACCTGGTGCAGCCTGGTTCATGTTGAGTTCGCTGGTGATTAGGACCTCTAGGATCTGGACCAGGGGATCCGGACCGGACTCAGCACTGAGAGAAGCCAACAACAAGCACAACTCAATAGGAATTTGGCGGCTAAGACATGAGTGTATTGGGCCACAAGTATGTTTTTCTCTCATCAACCCAATAGAGGGAAAAGATGCAGGGGGGGGAAACAAACGGTTGAAAGGGACTACCACTCAATACATAAATTCAGTTAGATCAAATGGTAAGAACATGCTTTAACTGTCGACTTTGAAGCTCGAATTTTCCTTTCAAAGGGCTTAATTTTTTGTAGTAATAGGGATGGTACCAAACATATAAAGGATTAAAAATTTTCATGTAACTGTAAAAAAAATTAAATAAAAGCTTTTTCGCTTTTCCCCTGAAAATCCTGCAGCCTGAGTGACTGCATGTGTAGTGAGTGTGTGTGGGGTTACTTAACTAACCTGGCAGCTTTTCTGAAGAGCAGTGGGCTAAAGGTGTCAGCCAGGGCCCTGGGACTCAACTGGTTCCTGGAGCCCAGGCACACTCTGGCTAGGTGGCGCACCAGGCAGAGGAAGGTGAGGCCGTACTGGACAGGGCATGTGGGCGAGCTGGCTATGTCTCGCAGCATCTGGGCACACTCCTCCGGGTCTTTCACCTCTTCAGCAGTGAGAAGCACCACAAATATTAGCGCAAAGAAAAAAAAACATTAAAATTTGAATATGAAATTAAAGGTCCTTGTCAGATAGTAGCTAAAAGCATCCGATTCTTACGCCATTAAAGACCTTAATCTTTGTATATCTTAATTAACTCAGTTAATTCAAACATTACAGAGCAAGGGTTATTGATGGTTCAATATCTCCAGAGCACGTTGAAGTGCTCTAATTGTATATAGTATATACACAGAAAATGTTCTGACTTTAGATATCATCCTATGTGGCTCTAACCTTGTGCAGCATGGACCATGTCAACTTGCAGGGCAGGGGGGAGGACTGGGCCAGGCAGGTCTTGGAAGTACCGCAGCACCCCCTCGCTCAGAGTCTGCACCTCTAGCTGCTCCAAGTCTACAATCAAATACACCATCGATCAAGAGTCATGGTCGGAAGATCACGCAACTATGTAGACAAAATCCTGAGGTTAGGCGGAATGGCCAATCCACTTACCACTATCGGCTAGTTGTCTGCTGTCCAGGCCTCCTCCCGAGCTCCTGTACAGGCAAGGGCTCTCCAGACCTGCAGGCCAAAGAGAACACATGAATTCTTCAGATATTAAACAATATCAGACATCTGTGCATGGACATCACTCTAGACTGCAAATCACTGGCGAATCAAGGCATACAAGGTCATGGCAGATAATGTCATTCAGTATTATATCCATGATAATCCAAATGAAACTGGGCAAAGGCTACTTATAAGCCACTAGATTCCAATTAAGCACAGTACAATACAGCACAATAAAGCAACCCATTGCTCACCTTTGTTCTCAATGGCCTCCAGAATCCTGATCAGGATGGGTGGGCTCATATCTGGGGGACCAAACTGGTCAGGAAGATCTGGAAGGATGAAGCCTGTACACACAAAGTCATTAAATAATGAATCACCAAAGTACTTTAAATCATGTTGAAGTATTACTCGTTCACAGCTAAAACTAGTTCTGCACTGGTTTTCGAGTTACTTATGCACACCATCCATTAGTTTATGTTGAACATACTAAACTTGAGCACTTAACTAGACCATTATGATGGGATAAAAAATAAAACTTCAGTAGATATGACTGAAATGAATTGATTGGTATGGTAGCCTGGATAGGATAACTTTTCAGCCAACAAATTTAAAACCACAACAAAAGATAACTCAGCAATGTGCTAAACATATGACAACTATGGAGTCTACTGAGATATTTGAATTATCTATAACTATGAAATTTTGCAATCATACCTGCAATCGTAAATGGGGTAACCGGGTGTTAAAGTATAGTGGCAAATCATCATGAAAATACACATTTACAATCTACCAGGTTTTAACCTAACTCACCCTCTGACTCAGAGTCTCCCCTGATTGAGCTTGATGCCGATGATGGCGGTCTAGGTGGCCGCGGCTTTGGTGTAGGTGGCGACATCCTCTTTCTTCCCACAAACTCCACATACGTCCCAGGGAAGTCACCCTTCTCCTGAGTGGTCTCATTTATCCCTGGCAACCAACCAATCTCAGCAGGCCTCTCTTCAGCCCCGTTGGGGCAGCCCAGGGCCAGCAGCGCCCCTTTACTGACCACCAGAATGTCCCCCACATGGAGGTTAATGTCCTCCTCCCTTTCCTTTTTATAGTCATAAAGTGCCCTGTACTGGAATCCCTCTGAGCTCATATCGATATGTTTAATTTTTGTACAGTATAACCTGCAAAATAGGGCTTTTTAAAAATAGGATGTACTTTGCCTGAGATTTCAGCAAAAAAAATATATATCTTACAACTAGACTACATGAGTATGGCTCTGTAAATGTGTGTCTCTTTGGTCTCCATCTCAGCTGCTGCGGTGTCATCCATCCAAGCAACTTGAAAACCAAAATGCTCTGTCAAGTGTGTTGTGTATGACAATTTCATCACAGATAACGCCCACATCTGCCGCCGCGTCAGATTGACCTGCAGCAAATATAAACATTGGGACATATTTTGTATCAGATCTTAGACATGCAGTTCCTTTTGAAAATATTGACACCATGGTCACTGGTCTTTTGTTACCAAATGTTAATGAGAAATGTACTGGCCTCCTGAGCAAACTTGTCTTTTAAAACAAAACAAAGTAAATAATTTAAATTCATAACAAAGTTCTACAAATATTTTTTAAATATTGCTCAACCCAATTTGTTCAACGATATAGCGAAATCAAACAAGTCAAAGACTAGGCTCTGCAACCAGATGCGCACCAAATGGCCCCAGCAGGAAATGTGAAACGACAATGCTCGTGCTGCTAATGCCAGCCAGCTAGCAGGTAACGACAATCTCTTACCTTTTTTCATGGAAATGATTCTTCAAGCAGTAATTATGTAATTCCATCAAGACGCGTTGAACAAAAGATATCTCTTCATATATTCAAAATCACATATCCTGAGTATTATAATCGTTTTTTTTTTCGAAAAACTAGGGACTCGTGGTATGAGCTGCTTAAAGCAGGGAAGCAGCAATCTTGTACCGTGACGTCAGTTCCGGTAACCAAAATTTCATCAATGCCTCAGACGTTCAACTTGCAACAAAGTAAAGGACTACTTTAAATAAACATCACTCTAATTCACTTCTACAAATAACTTCTAGGACTAGAATATATCTTAGTTAAATGTCCCCGACGGCCAATTTGTATTTCAGTTTGCAGTGCATAGAAAAATTGCAATACAGTAACTAACACAAATTAAAACATAAAAAAAACATTAACAGTTGAACGAAGAGAAAGACTGCTTGTTGTCTCCATAATGCAGTAGGTGTACGACAAGATAAACAGCGTGACCGAGATGCATAATAGGAAGACTGTATTCGGCTCTTGTGGCTGAGACTAATTGTAGTAAGGGTATTATAAAATATGCACACAATAACACTTTATTTTTCTGACGGGTATAATTGGGGAACGGTAATAATAATAATAATTCATTTTATGTGCATTTCAAATGTCCAAAGACACTTTACACGGTATCAAGTCAAAGTAGAACCAATCTACTGTACAACAGACCACAGGGCCAAAATGTCTGACAGTAGAATATTATATTGAGATAGAATGCTAAATTAAAATGACTGTTAAGACGCAAAACTAGGGGCGCATCCACAGCAATAAATTAACCGTGCAAGACTAGTCGACATGTCATTATAATATAATAATGAAATCGCATTGGTGATTTGTTAAAAATCCGTTAATCGGCCTAGTTTATCAGCATTACATTTAAAAAAAAGCATTAAGCACAGCATTTGTTGGGATTAACTAGCCTATATCTTTATTGGAAAGGACGTGTTACATTTGTCCCATGACATTTGACAATTTCGTACATTTCGTTATTTTTCACTTCAATAATAAAAATGCATCACATCTCTACAAGCTGAGAATATTCCCCAGCTTGTGAACAGATAACGTGATATTTCCATTGAGTTGAAACTCCTCCTTCAGATATTTCCCAACGTATTCACAATGTAACACATCACAGAACACCCATATCTGCCCCAAGTCTCTCTGTATATTTGCGTTACAAGTGGGAAGCTTTGAGTTCTTTATGGCCAGGTTAAGCACATTCCAAACCTTCTCTAGGCCTCCTGCTGTCGCACAGTTCTGTTCATAGACCAGCCACTTTACCCTTTGGCGCAGGTGGAGTCTGTTTCTCCACACCACTTTGTCGAACTGCTTAGATTGAGGTTGTGAATTCCAGGAAAGAAGCCTTTTTCGTTTAGTGACACACCAGGATCGTTCAACCTTCTCCTTACGAAGGAGTAGACCAGTATTACCATGCCGCTGTGCGATTCTTGTTAACTCTACCAATTCTCGTGAGCTAGTTCCTTTCCCTAGATCAGCAGAACGCAGAAGAGCCTGTGTCCCATCCAGATAATTTTTGGCGATGACAGGAGGTGCCTTTAAGGGCCTGATGGGCAATGATATTTTGCCATCGGTGGGGTACCAGGGCCTGAAAAGAGGTAGGACTCGACAAGGGAACGCTGCAAGCGCTCGTTCAGTGTAATCGATTATGGTCATTAAGTCACCAGAACTGTGTTTATAATGCACAACTACATCCTCCATGCAGCCCGAGAACTGGTTTCAATAGGACTACGAATCGGCCGTACACGCTTTCCGTTGAGTTTCCATTTTGGCATCCCAGGCAAGGGTTTATACATTCACAACTGTTCTTCGTCAATAGGCTTGCTATGACAGAATTTCTACGTTCGATAGCTAGATTTTCAATTAAAAACACTTATTCAGACGTTGCCTTCTCTTCCGCAGCCTTAAACCCAGAAACAAATGACAATGTTAATGACAGTAGTAGTTAGTAGTACTACTACTAGTAGAAAGTGGTAGCTTATTACATGAATTCACGATTAGAACAATGAAGTAGCTAACGATAAATCCAAACAAACGTTACTTTCGAGAGTAACGTTTGTTTGAACAATACTAAGTTTAGTCCCGTTAAAACAAAATAAAAATTGTAGCTTATACCATACATACTATATGAGCAAACCTGATGGTTGCAAACAACCTAAATTCCTAGCTAACACATCGGAAGTAGTTCAGACTCAGTGACCCCGGGAGTTGTATGGTTCTATTGGTGAGCGTGCTCGTTCTGACAATAGGGGAGTGACTCGTGGTTGCTCTGGCGAGCTCGTAACTGCGTAATTTGCATATTTACGTTAAATTTAAGTCAGTTATTCTTGTATTTGTCATATATTACATTGCATTGCATTACATTACATTAATTTAGCAGACGCTTTTAAACAAAGCGACTTACAAAAAAGTGTGCTTACAAAAAGATAAAAATTACAAGTCAGTCAAGTCATACGACATGTAGGTTAAGCTTCATCTTTAGAAAAGTGATGTCAGACTCGGGTTAGGCCAGTTGCGACTGTGGTCTAAGCCCAGGTAGGGCTTGTTTTGGATTTGGCCGATTTTCACCACTACTTCGGTTCTGTTCGACCTCATATGAGCACGGTTATTTTCGCGTTTCCATAAAATGTGGATGGTACGAAAAAGAACGGTATCGTTCCGTCCTGTGTATTTTGCTCTATTTTACAAAGCACACATTCACAATAAAAATAAAATCAAACACATCCACATGACCAATGGTCTTTATTAGGACTGTTTATTCATATGTCCTTTGTCTTTATTGAAATTACAGTATAAGCTTGCTGAGAGTGAGATGTCCAGCAGCACAAGTAATTTCTGTGCATGCTGATCGGCCTGGATAGCTAAAAATGACTGTTTATCTACTTTAAGCAATCATTCATAATCTTGCAACAGAAAAAAAAGCACGTCATGAGATGTGAGGTTGTAAAGTCGGATAGGTAGGGTATGGTTATATTGCTGATCTAAAAAAACAAAAACAAAAACCTTGCAAGTTCTACATGTCTTTAAAGGATCATATGGCACATTTTGGTCCACGTTGGTAGTTTCATATTTCAATCAATTTCAAACATGTATTAAACGCACAAAATAAATCTTAAAACATGTATTGTATATATTTTTTTTCTATCAGCACAGCGTCATAACAGCATATTCTAAACAACTGTAGGGGCCTTTCTTTTTTTTTTTATCCAATTGGTTAACCTCCTAAGGACAGTAGATTAATATCTAGAAGTAGAGAGTATCTAGGAGAAGTGGGACGGCTTTGGACATTCAAAGGAAGTAGTCAGGGGTACGTCTGGTCACATGGGGCTCACCACGTCGAGGGGCTGGATCAAACTGGAGGCTGGACGCGGAAGACAAAATATACGTTCAGGTGACATTTTCCCCATCCCCTTTCTCCCAAGTTGTACAGTATGTGCTCAAAAACATGGATTTTAACTACAGCTACACTAGGCTGCACTTACAAGGAGTACTTGAGAGTATCATCCAGCTCCATGATGGCTGCTTGGTTGCCACAGCGATAGCAGTAGTTTGGCGCACTGAAGATGGTGACAACATTTTTGTCATGGCCCCAATTGTACCCCTGTGTAGTAAAGGGAGGTTCTCATTGGAAACCATTCAGTAAATATTATAAAATCAGGAATGCCACAAGAAGAAACAGAATTGTATATTTGAGAAGAAAGTGTGTTTATAACTTGTCACTAAGATAAGGCTAGTTGGCACACGGTACCTCCATGACTAGCTGGTGAGCACGGGACACCAAGGTGAGGCCGTTGGCATGGTTGAAGGTCTCTGAGATATCTTGGCCAAAGGTGTACCCAGCCCCTCGGGGGGAGATGCCCCAGCCACCACGATCATCGGGGTCTGACCACAGCAGATCACACATAGGACCCTGGGAAGGGAGAGATAATTTGGTTGAAATAAAGGGAGGGGAGCGAGACGTCAGAATGATACTTGTGGGACCTCAAAAAACAAAGCCCCCTAAAGGACAGTTCCTATCCTTTTCTGCACAATAAATGTTTTGCCTGATGCAGACCTGCCAACATTAAATATTTTGAGTACCACAACAGCGTAACGCTTAGCTCACATGGGACAATATTCTAATTTGACCTGATTCTAACCTACCTAAACTGCAACGGGCTATATGATAAACATTTTCTTCATGATTAATATGTACGTATCCAAACATATATAGCCCGGTGCAGTTTAGGTCAGATCAACCATAAGTGAGCTGCATAGAAATTTAAATAATTGGTTTTGCACATTGTACATGCTTTCATTATCAAATATTTACATAAAAATAATTTTCTAAAAAATGTTTCGATGTAAAAAGCTTTATGAATAACTTATTCTGCTTCTCTCTATCTCTCGCCACTATGCCCATCATCCGTTATTTGCTGCCATACTCCACTCTGTAATCAAATGCCTTTGCACAAACAGAGCTAAGATTAAAATTTAGGAAGTCTCTGTGGCCTTTGAGGTACTGCAGCTAAATTACACTATCAAAGTTATTCACACCATAGCCGTATCGTAACGAGGCTAATCACATTGTATTGCTAATTAGCTACTATGGCTAACTATAAAATCTACATACATTTGTCATTATATTAGGATATACCTCTTGAAATGCATCATCTTGTAAACTTATGTATATATGCTAACCAACTTTTTATTACGGCCCCATTTTTGTGATTGATTATGACTCTCCCCACTTCCCATTTGACCGCAGCAACGCAGCGCTACACCTCAGTGAATAAAGACAGTACCGCGGCATATCAGTCAGTCACTGATTCAGTACACGAATGTTGCGTGAATGAGTATTTAGGTCGAGGCAGGGTTGCAAAGTTTGTACAAAGGCTGTAGTTTACATACCGAATAAATAGTATTGTTTGAGATTGATTGTTTTCCGTAATTAAATTACAATATTTTGTTTTTGCGAAGTTTCAGCTGTTATTTTGATATATCATTCATCCTTATTGATGCAGTAGGGCTGTAGGCAGAAGAATACCTCATGTGGCACCTCCTGCAGGCGGTCAAGGGCTCGTATATGATCTAGTGTGTCTATGGAAGGAGACAGCCCTCCATGCAGGCAGAAGATCTGAGACAGACAAAGAAACATGTGGTAAAGCAGTACTGCTTCACACAAATGTGAACAAAAGGGAATGTGTGACCCTCCTGTGAAGTTTGATAAATTATAAATAGTAAAAAGGTATTGGTCAACATGACACTATGCAATAAATAATATCTAAAAAGTTAAATCTTTCCCTGCAACATGGTATTAGTAACAAGTGCCAATGTAGGCCACAACAACAAGTTGTGACATTTTTGTCTTATGTGAATGATTCACTTTATAGTAAAGTTTTGTGTGAATTTAAAGAAAATGTCTATATCTATGAACAACTCCTGGATTAATCAGATAAGGTTAAAAAATCAAGATGCTGGTAACTAAGGATGCAGTTCTGGCAAAATACACCACATACGCAATTGTGTGTGTTATGTTCTAGTTACCTGTCCATCTACCAGAGCAGTGAGTGGGAGATAGTCAAACAGGTCTGTGAAGTACTTCCATACGTTGGCGTTGCCATACTTCCTCAGGCACTCATCATAGAAGCCGTACACCTGTGTGATCTGCCGACTCTCATGGTTCCCCCGGAGGATCGTGATTCGTTCCTGGTACCGCACCTAGTGAAGATGCAAATACAATACCAGTACAGGGTCAGAAATGAAATTATGCCCTTTTGGGAACTACAATAATCATGCAACAATGTCAAAATACATGTGGCTGTTTTCTTCCTAAATGTTGTCTTCACAGACAGGATAATGGGTACTGAAAGCTCCAATTGACAGGAATCTTAAGTCTTAACTTCAGAGATTTAGGAAACTAACAGTAAATACTTCAGAAATTTAAATTCTGTTAACAGCTGTAAAATATAAAACACATCATGCTCCTTTTCATTGGCTGTATCAAATTACTTTTATTGCATAGGTTCAAAAAAAGTTGTTTGTTATTTATGCAAGACCCTACCTTTAACGTGACGAGTAGAGTGACTGTCTCCACAGAGTAGTACCCTCTGTCCACGTAGTCCCCCATGAACAAGTAGTTGGTGTCAGGGGACTTGCCTCCGATCTTAAAGAGCTCCATCAGATCATGGAACTGCCCATGGACATCCCCGCACACTGTGACCGGACATCTCACCTAAAGGTACGCCAGGCCAAGATGCATGTTATGAGCTAATAACAGTTTAATTCTGTTTAAACCATCAGTCCATTATTTTGACATGATACTGTCACAATAAAGAATGTGTAGGATGTTGATCAAACACATTGCTGTAAGTACATGCCATGTATAAAATTACAGCAGCGTTTAAAAAAATACTAACAACTGAACATTTATGTTACCAATGCTATCTAATGCAACTCAAAAGGTTACATGCCAGAAGCATTACAAATAGTAAATATTCCTTTTCACATTGGTGATAACTTCTGAAGTAGTAGTGCACATCTTGATTGTCTCAACTAAAACATTTTAAGATTCTTCAGCAAAAATGTTCAACTTAGGCCTTAACCATAGCACAGTCGCCAAGTATTCACCCTCAAAGCCTACACTTACCAAAGTATTAATAAAAACCTCTTGTTTTGCAAGGAATGTGTATTATGCTAAGGCTTAAGTCTCTTACAATGTCAGAATATTCACCCTTTACTGTGTATAAAAAGCATATCCTCAAATCAAACATAAGGGTCATAAACAAAACCTCCCATTAGTGATTTAACTATACATGAGCACAGTATATTAGCAAAAGATGAGATGTGTGAAAATTGAACAACCTTGGTGGCTGAACTCTGGTAAACCTGTTTGCTTAAACTCAAGCTCACCTCTTGCACATTAGACTCCTTGGTCAAGATCTCCTTAGCCTAGAGGGGGAAAAAAACGAAATTGAAACGTCTACAAGAGTTGATAATGGGTACAAGATATCCTGCATGTCAATATTTTATATATATATATTGACATGCCGGATATCTTGGTGGATATCACATTTTTGGTAAGGTGCTTTTATATTTATATACACACACATATATATATATATATATATATATATATATAAACACCTTACCAAAAATGTGTTATAACGCCACTACTTTTTTTGATGCAGTCAGATATCGGAGAGAAACTAGCAAGCAATGGATAAAGAAACGGGTATTTTTTAATGGCAAGTTCAGCTAAACGGGTCTGTCGACAAGACCGAAGTTATTTGCGGGTACTGTCGATTAAATTGAGTTACTACCGCAGAACATCTTATCTTAAAGCGACTAAATGCAACTTTTTTTGTATTAACGGATTATCAATACCGTTCTACAGTTTGCAGATTGTAATGTCTATGGGAGAATGAAAACCAATCGTCGTTCAAATCAGCCATCTTGAAGTCTCAATATTTAACACATTTGTCTGCAACGGGTTACGCTCTCCCGCGAAACTGACGAATTGCTTATGGCACAAGGAAGTGCGTCATTACGAGCATTCTGCATGTCTTTCTTGTTTGACGGTTAGGTAAAATAATTACACTAAGCAAACGATAGGGGTTCCCAAAACCAGAAACTACATACAGCCGCTTTAAATACCATTTGCTAGCCAAGCACACAGCAGACAGTCATGTTTTTGCGTTAGCCCCCAAACATCGCGCTTGAGAGCCTTTATTATATTTCCCCATGTGAGGTTGGACACAATTACATTCTAGTTTTCTTAAGAAGTGTGAGTGAGCTTTGATACTTAGGTATGGAGCGTTTAGCTGACCAATGTACCTGTTAATAATAACCCTAACACGGTGTGTTTTACTAGTCAGAACGCAGAAATTAAAGTTGACGCTACTGCCGGGGTGTTGATTTTGACTGCTTTCCTGCGGCAGTGAGATAGCGATATCTCCGTTGAGTTATACCATGACAAGGGATTTTGCCCAAACAATCTAGACACAAGGGGGCTGTGTTCGGAATCGTCTACTTAAATACTATCTACTACATACTCAATGAGTACATACTATATACTGACTACTAAAGCCGAAATCTAGAATACAACCTTTTTACAAATATTTGATTATACTGTTAGTATATTCAACTGGAACATGTGACCAAAACCCTGGCATTTTTGTAATGCTGTCAAGGCTAGGAGGAAGTTACCGAATTGCATTTTGGGGCGTGAAGCATCATCTAGTAACCTCTCTCGGGTACTCAATATTTCCCCAATTTGTGTATGTCATCCGGGAACTTTTTCCATACTCAAATTTCACATACTATACCGTTGACATACTGCATACTAATTTTCGGTCAAATGTAGTATGTTAAGTATGCATTGCAGGCCATTTCGAACAAAAAATATTGAGCTATGGCAGGGATGTGGAACTCAATGTCGGTGAAAGCCGACCTTGTTAAAAGTACATTTATGGAAAAATTTTATCAGATAAAAAATGTGCGTTAATTTGCAATTAACTATGGACACTCATGCGATTAATCGCGATTACATTTTTTAATCGCTTGACAGCCCTATTATAAGTGTTTCCCCAAGGAAAGGAAGTGAAGCATACGTGTGCGCGCATCTATGTTTGCGGCTTGTCATATAGTGTTATTATTGATTATGCTATGTTTGGTTATAAAATTATTATTATTTGTTTTCAGATTATAACCCAGGGCTGTACGCTTACTTTTTTAGGTGGTAGCGCCACTGTTAGCAAGCTAAAGATTACAGAAGCTCAGAGAAATATTTTGTAGCACACACAGGTGGGCAGTTAAATACATGTTTTATCTGTTTGGTAGGGCGGTGTGTAACAACTCTTTAAACGCGCGTAAC
Organism: Galaxias brevipinnis; assembly: GCA_036023535.2. Classification (NCBI taxonomy): domain Eukaryota; kingdom Metazoa; phylum Chordata; class Actinopteri; order Galaxiiformes; family Galaxiidae; genus Galaxias; species Galaxias brevipinnis. The sequence continues at coordinate 30,549 of JAVQIZ010163826.1, forward strand.
AAACACTACAGCGGCAGTGTTCAACTCACCGCCCCAGGCAGCCATTACCCACGAAATAATATGAATGTTCCCTAAACATTATGGTTACTCAATTGAACTATCATAACCCATACATGGGTTATTTTAAATGTTAGGTTACTGAATTCCATTCCTTTCCATGCTAGCAGGAGTCTCATACCAGCGTTAATTTACTTGACAAAAAGCTGGCTAGTTAGTTAACATTACTTGGTGTTTTGCAGTGCAGTTCTACCAGTCTTTTCCTTTACCAACTCAGAAATAACTACGAAGTACAGACAGGGCAGACAATGTATGTGCCATGTAAAGTCTCTATTTCAGTTAGTAAACATTTGTGGAATAGCTGTATTATTTTTAAATACCTATGCTCATTGTATTTAAATGCCTGTTCAGGTGTGCAGTCATTTACATTTTTTAAATAGGCCTATTTTATTATAAATAAATATGAATATTCTGTTTATTAAATTATATTATTGTATTTTTTGTTTTTCACAAATCAAATATGGTTGAAATTATCGTGATAACAGTATTCACATGAAATATCGGGATATTGATTTTAGCCAATATCGTGAAGCGCTAATGTCTACATGGTTTACCTACCTCATGTAATTATTTTCAAAGCATGAAGAAAATTTGACTGTGAAACTTTGGCTAAGGGGCTGTTATAATCATCGGCAAAATGGTAACGTTCGCGTTCGACGAGTAGTCTCTGAACCCTCGGAACTTGGAATAACAAGCATGCTAGCTAACGTTACACTCCATGGACATAACGTTACCTCCGTATCAAAATTGTGATTGTTAGCGTTCACTAAATCAAAACAAAAACAAAAAATTGTAACAGCGGCGCAGCGCTCATTCAGTGCAGGCGCTGTGCCGCTGTTGAATGCATTGTAGAGGAAACACTGCATATTTCAATGCAATTACTTTGCCAGACCTGCCAAGCCGCACGCAATTTGTGTACCAACCACACAATTTTGGGCCAAAATATGCAGATATGAAATGCCAGCTGAAACTATGAAAAGAAAACCTAATAATATAATTTAATTACAGAAAACAATCAATAATGTACATTTATTCGGTATTTAAACTGCATCCCTCGGATTGGACCAGATGCTACTACCGTGTGTGGTTTTGTAACCTCGCCCTAAATACTCTCAGTCCCCATGCAAGCGCAAGGTACGCACCTCCAATTTGTAACTCAACGCAAGAACGCTGTTGATACTTGGCCATGCAGCTAGAGGGTGAACAATCTATGGCTGCCCAGACCATACATATAATATCTATCTATCTATATCTTCGGATATATCATATATGTATGGTCTGGGTAGCCACTGGTTGTATATAGATTACATATATATATATATATCTATATATATATCTCTTACCATCTTTTCTCTTAAAGACAGTTTTGTTCTGAGCATTGCGCATAGATAACTACAAAACTACGTCACAGACCTTAGATCAGTTGTGCATGCCCATCAGTGCAACACCAAACTGACCTAGTATGTTTTTTTTTTCATGTGGCAAGTTTTTCTTTGATGTCTCTGAACAACCACAGGAAAAGTTTGCTATCTATGTTCTAGCTTCTCTAAACAAATCTGCTAGTCCAGCAGTCTGCAAATGGTAGATGTCTTGAAGAGCAAGCTGGAAAGACACATGATCAAGACAGCCAGTAGGACACAGATGTTGAGAAAATGCTTCCCAATGGATTACCTAAACGTGTGCATAGCATAAATTGTGCTGTCGATCAAAAATGTATCTACCTAGTGAACACAATGCACAATGTGCCCCCATTTGAACTAGAGCCGAACCGATTTTGGTGCCGATATCGGTCAATATCAACTGATCGGATACCGATCAAAAACCATATTATCAGCCACAACAACCAAAATAAATTTGTTACACAGACGTTGTACAGGACAAAGAAAACCTACAATCACATACATTTTATGTTTAACTAGATTAACCCTATTAAATCCGTTAAAGTAATTATATATGTCCACTTAGCTGACAAGCATCAAAGTAGTTACGTGGTTAGCTAGATAATGTAGCAAACTAAACAAGTATGGTAAGGTTGTTGTCACCGAGTGTAAAAGATCGGGATTTTATTTACTTTCTAACGTTACGTCTCATCAACTTAGTACAACGTAGCAATCAACTCAGACAATCAACTAGTACTGCGCTGTCGCCGATTGAGCTGCAAAAAGATGCTCCTATGCTTATCTTTCATAGTTTTGTTTGTGGGACAACATTGCAAAGGATCATAGTAGTAGACTAGGTAAAATTGTTAAAAAAGCCAACTCAGTAATTGGTCTTAACTCGGAAGGGCTTGGAGTTATCTTTACTGATCGCATAGGTAAAAAGGTGCAGACAATTTGAAGTAATAGAAAACATCCCCTACAGGAAGTCCTACAATTAAAAGCGTTCTTATTGTAATCGAGATTTAGGACATCGTTTTTACCTACTGCAATTCGATTTCTAGATTAAGTAAAAATTAGCGATTTTAAATTCAATGAGTACCAACTTCTTTACAACTATTAGCAAGCGTTAAAGAGGTAACGTAAAAATCGAATTAATTCGTGACGCTGACCGTGGACCGGTGTTGACGAATGGCGTTAACTGAACAGTGTTAGATTAGCATGCCAGTAGTGCTAACGTTATGTTGATTTCCTAATCATTATCAATCTCATAAGGTAGCATCTAGCTGATTAATGTTAGCTACCGCTAGCTTTTTCTCTCTGGAAAATGTTGTTAGCGCTACACTGGCCCGCTTTTCCACTTGAAAATCCACATTTCAGAATTGCCGGATATCTGACTAATTTAGCGTTAGCCAACGTCAAATAATTTACCTTATTATATGAATATTTTTTTAAATCTTACCTTTTCGCAGAGTGATCTGACTTGATTCTCTGATAACTGCTTACACTCATTAAGTTGTTCGATCCATTGGTCTAATTCTTTAGTAAAAGATTTGTCGTCCATGACAGCAGCGATAGCTTCCTAGCTAACTCGTTAGCTACCGATATTATGGCAAATACTGGATTATTTTCTGCTAGCTAGCTAGCTACTATAGCTTTAGCTTTCTGTATTGTTAGCCGTCTAACCCCGCCGAACAGGTTCCTAACCCAAATGTTAAACTCTAAAATAATGTACCGTTTAATTACTTTCGGTCATGATAAATGAATACGAGAAATAATCTTCTCTCTTTTGAACAGCTAACATTCAGGGAGTAGACTGGGTCGAATTTCCCCGATGCGGCAGAATCCACCGAAAATGTTGCAGCGCCACACCAGCTAACCGACCAGCTAAAAGGAGCTAGCTTCAAAAACATACGGGGTTTTTAGGAACCAGTTTCCTCCCTGTCCCAAATACAACACGCGCCACCTTGAGGAAAAAAAAGGCCAATTTGAAAGTATTAATAAACTCAAGATGAGAATTATTGTCTCGTCTGTAGAAGGTAAAGACAGCAAAGTAATTTAATTTGGTGTTATGGAGCACAATCAAAACATCATAAATAAAAAATAATGTAATGTAAGTGATTCACAATAAAATGTATACAAAAATATGTTTTCAAAAATTAAACTGTACAATATGTTTTCTCTATGTGTGCAATGTGCAAACATTTTTTCCAGGGAGTGCAATGTACAAATGCATAATAAAATTAGATGAGACTCCAAATGTGATGTGTGTTAATGTAACGCATAGACTGATGTTGACTTTATGTTAAAGTAAAGGTCCCATAACGTAGACAATCATACGTTTTTGTGTAATTCCTTAGCGTCCATGAAGCACATTTCAAAATGTTTGGACACATAGAAAAATATATTTTATCTATGTTTGTCTATTAATCTAGGGGGTCTCTTCCCTTCCAACTCACATGCCATTTTCAGTGGTGAAGGATGCCCATTTCTCATTAATATTCATAAACTGAGTTCTATTATTGGCTAGGGATAGTAACATTCAGCTGTTGTCATGGCTGCTGCCGGAGTACTTTGACCTTACTTATACTAGCTTGGGTCCGTAATTGGTCAATTGCAATGACTCTATTTGTCACAACAGGTTGCGATTAAGAACTGCTTGTAAAATAGGGCAGATGTGTTGTCAGAGGTGTACTAGAGAAAATACACTATGCAAAGATTACACTTTGTCATGTTGTTGGTACAATCCCTCTGAGTAAAAAAATAATGCTAAACAAATAAACATTCAAAATCTGACATTATAGGCCTTTTAAAGTAACACGTGCTGTCCATGGGGCGGAATACGAAGCAGTGTCAGTGGGGGACCCGGGCATTGTTGATGAGACAAATGGCAGATGAGAAGAAATAGCTCTTGTGGCGTAAGGCTTTAGTCTTAATGGGCCGCAGCCTCTAACCCAAAGGAAGTGACTCAAAGAGTTTTTGTCCTGGGTGGGAGGGGTCAGCCACTACCTTTCCTGCTCACATCAGGGTCCTGGAGATGTACATATCCTGGTTGGATTGCAGACTGCAGCCAATCACTTTCTCGGTGGAGGAAATTACACACTGAAGTCTACCTATGTCCTTGGCAGCAGCAGCAGTAGCATAACGGATACTGAAGGAGGAGGTGAGGCTGGACTCAATGGTGGCGATGTAGAAGGCTTTGGCAGGTTGGCTTTGGCAGGTTGAACTTCTTCAGCTGCCGCAGGAAGTACATCCCCTGCTGTGCTTTCCTGGTGAGGGAGCTGATGTTCAGCCGATGCTCCCACTTAAGGTCCTGGGTGATGATGAAGCCCAGGAAGTGGAAGGACTCCACAATGATGGTGGGGGCGGCTGGGTTTGGGTTCTTCCTGAACTCACAGTCATCTACACTGTCTTGAGATCACTGAGCTCCAAGTTCTTCTGCAGGTAGAATCAGGCACACTCGGCTCTGAGAACTTATCCTGCAGAGCCGGGATGATGGCGCTAAAGGCATAACACAAGTCCTCAAACAGGTTCCTGACATAGGTTCCTAAAGAGTCCAGATGCAGGATAAAATTATAGTGATTATAAATAATAAGTAATAATAATAGATAGCAATTGCACAGTTTCAGTTTCTTGTTTTGGTGGAACTCTTTTTATAATTTTGCTAATTTTCCTTTTTATTTATTAGGTTTCTTAATTGTATTTAGTTGTTCTTGTTTTTTCTAACCTGTCATTACTTTCCTTTTTTTAGTATGACGTTTTGTTACAATGCTTTTAAAAGAAGGAAGGAAAACATAACTAAGTAAGCTACTTTTATTTACTTAGGTAAAGCTGTTTATGGGTTGGTTTTTTACAATCACATGTTTTTATCACCACTTACATTTTAAATTTTAGCACAGGATAAATCAACATGCATTAACCAAAGAAACCCTCCGATTTAAGGTATAGCTTTTTCTGAGCAACGTCCCTGCATATTCAGCTATGTTACTCTTACTAGTGGAGACTATTAAGGGGAAAAATTACAATGTTTAGCCGAATTTACATGACAGGTTTTGTTTTCTTTTTATTTGACATTTTTTGATGTTCTCTGCCTCAATACCTTTGTGTCTGTCTTGTGTTTATTGAATTTAAAATGTTATATTGTACCATTTTTGTATATATTTGTATATATTGTTTAATATTCTATGCCATGTATGATGACCTTGGGTGTCTAGAAAGGCACCTATAAATGAAATGTATTATTATTAGTAGTAGTAGTAATTGTAATAGATGGTGCCATTCACAAATGCAACATCCTTCAAAACATGCCCCATCACTGTCTGTCTGATGGCAATAATGTACATGTCGGCTTACACATCCTCTACTAGTTTATTAGCTACTCTACCTGGGAACTACAATATCTGGCCGAAAGTTACCCGTTATGGTGGACTTTACCTATACACAAGTTCCAATCTTCTAAGAATGCCTTTGCCATTTTCACCTGTAAGGGTGTTATCCCCAATACCCCACCCAAGGTATCAGGCTTCTCGCCTGCATTACTATAGTGTACAAATTAAAGCAATTGAATTGTGGCATGAGCACCCAAGAAACTGAGCAACTACCGCCTAAATACACAGACATTGAATTCGGACGGGACTAAAATTATCAGACGACCAGCGAGCGCATTGGAAACAGTAGGTGGAATTAATACGGGGAGGTGGGGAAAAAACACCCACATGTGCGCTCCGAACAGGATTTAAATTAATGGACTGCGAAAAGTACTACCAAAATGCCCAACCTCCCCTAGAGAAACAAATCCCGGCTGAAGAAGATATGCATAATAGTAGTGGTCACTGAATGTAGCTGTCACGATTAACAACTATACATGCATCTCTTCCTGATTTAGTGGCGCACTTCGTTGTGCCATAAAGCAATTCGTCACAGTTTCGCGGGAAATCTCCCCGGTGGCAGCCAAATTAGTGTTAAATATTAAGACTTCAAGAGGACTGATCTGAACCGCGATTTATTTAATTTTCCCCTAGACATTACAATGTGCTTTCAGAAGAAATGTATTGATAATCCGTTAATATGAAAAAGTTGCCTATAGTTGGTTTCACCTAAGAAAAAAAACCCGCATCGCAGCAGGTGGTAGTAAATATAATTTGACAGATTTTCTGAAAAAAAATCTTCATCTTGAGCGTGATACGGAAATCCTTCTGTAATTCGTGGAACCTATGCTTTGATAACAACACTATCTTTTTATCTTTATCTTTGTCAGACGACACTGACACTACCACTGGCAAGCGTTTGGAGCAATATCCTGTCAAACCAAACCCAAGATGTGTGTAAGATGTTGTTTTCAGAGTCTTTTCATCAGTTCTCCTTCCATCTTACGGGCAGTACATTGATACATTTAGCTATGCTGCCATGACAGCAACAATCAAAATTACATAAACATCAATGCCTTGCAATATAATTTGATTGTGCTTAGTATGGAAGCAGGGAGGCCTGCAAGAATCAGTCATGCATGTCACTTTGGTCCTATTTTGTGGCTATTCATGATTCTCCCAAATGCTTATTCTAATGGTAAGTGCATAATTTTCTTATTTTTTCATAAAGGTGTTTGATACATATTTGTTTTGAATTATGTGAAGTACTTTGTAATACATGTATTGGCTATCAGAACTAACAGTGAAGAAAGAAGACCTAAGAAAATGCGTGCATAATGATTATGTGTGTGTCATTGACCAAATGGACTGTGCACCAACATCACCTGGATTTAACCTGGGTAAAACACTCTCACCATCCCTTTGGCTTCTATTAGGGTTAGGGTAAATATATCTACACCGGAGGGACATATCTGTATTTAAATCTGTCAGTTCCATATCTTGAAAACCCATTCTTTCTTTTCAGGAGCGATTAATATGTCTTGTTTTTATCATCCATTGGAGCGTTCTGTAACATGCTTTTGGAATCATAGCCTTAACATCCATGCTGACACTATGCACACTCTCATCTTCAGCAAGTAAGAAACGTTTTGTCTATAACCTGTGCTGAAAATTCTATTGATATCACACACAATCCTGCATTCCACCCCACATTTTCATTCCATCCCTCTCAAATTGTAAATAGTGCTTTGAAACATTATTAAATAATTTTATGAGAGCAATTCTACTTATTTATTATTAACCCTTTATTTAACCAGGAAAAAGATCCCATTGCGATTAATAATCTATTTTTCAAGGGAGACCTGGCCAAGACAGGCAGCAGCATATCACAAAAACAACACAGACAGATGACACAAAATGAGACAAAGTTCAATCAAAAATTAACCAAATGGAACGCACAATAAAAAAGAGAGTTCATAACCAGGAACATTAAAAGCAAAATATAAAATTAAAAGCATTTACATCTGTAGGACACTGTCTCTTTTTCTTCCATTTTGGATTTAAAAGCATTTAAAGAGATTACTTCCTTTAGTTTCAAATCCTTCTGCAACATATTCGATGCAAAGGTAGCAGAATACGCAAACACCCTTTTCCCAAATACCATGTGGGCATTGGATACAGAGAGCATTAAAAAGTCCTGTGTACGTAAAAGTGTTGTCAGGTACATTTCTGTGCGATTAAAACACATTAGTAGCATGGGAGCATACCAATAATTTGTAACTACTGTACATTCGGCCTGAATGCACCACCCAAAGCAGAGATTAATATCTTTTTTTTCCCTGTGTAAATTCTAGATCCAAGCCTATTAAAAGTTGTCAAGGCATCTTAAACCCGTCAGCAATTCTCAACGTGACACTGAGGATATGGACGAGCATGAATGCGGAAAACACCTTTTCAAGTCTCCACACAATGAAAATCTATCAGGCTGGTTAGTTTCTCTTGGTTGGTTTGCTCATCTTGATATTGTGCAGATTTATAGATTATTTAAAATATTATACCCATTAAATGTACATTTATTATTGTAGTTTATTCTCAGGAGTAAATACAAAAGTTGAATTCAGTGTTGTGTTCAAATGTGTTCACCCTACTACTGATCATTTTATTGAAGCCTGTATAAATGTGCTTTACTTTTATGGTGCAGTGAAAGCTCCCCAACCTGTTGTTACACTGGTCAACACCAGTATGGAATCTTTGTGGGTAACATGGACCCCCAACACCCTGTGGCACAGTATTTGTCAAGTACGCCACAATGTCTGCACCAATAAAACGTGGCCAAAGGTACTGTTTAGATTAGTATCTTCTACTTTACTCATCACAATACTACCAATAGAAAAGCGCTCTACCTAATGGAACAAACGATACATTGCTAAAAACATCAGACGTGCTTTAATAAACATGAATAAAACAGTGTTAAATTAAATTGACTCATTTTTCACTCAATTGTGATTGTTGTTATTTCATCACATTGAAATTATGTTCATAATGAACAAGTTACCCTGGTGGCGCACAAATATCATATAATTCTCTCCTGTTGCAGATTCCTGGATATATTTCAGTTAAGGATACCAACAAGGTTGTGTATCTGATTAAGGGTCTCAGTCTCTTCACTAGTTACTGTGTGGCTGTATCCTGTTTGGGGGACTCAGGCTACTGGAGTCAATGGAGTACTGAGGTTACTGGAACCACACTGGAAAGAGGTAAGATGGGATGTAGCTTAGCAAAAAGGGACGTTTCAGCACAAATGGGAAATGGCCAGAAAGCAGAACACATTGAGAGAAAGGGGAAAGGGAGTTAAAAGACGAGTGCAAGACAAAATGTATGATAGCACACTTCATTTTATTTTCCTCTTCCAGTCCCATCAAGACCACCGGAAGTATGTTATCATGTTAAAACTAACGGAAACAGAGGAATGCATCAACTGCTGCTGATGTGGGAGGTAGATCATTTAGATTTAGATTTAAAAAAATAAAAAAAATAAACTATATATGAAGAGCTGTATTGTAAATGCCCTAATCGTTAGTACATTTTATAATGCACCAATTATGTCAGCCATCATTTTATGAGAGTAGGTGTCAGTTTTCAACAATTGTCAAGTAATAGTGAAAAAAATATTTCATTGTTCTTTCAAACAGATAGAGACTTGGTGTAACTGTTTCATATTGCTAACAAATTATATACAAATATCTGGAAAGTGTTTAGGGGGGAGGGGTGTTTCATCCTCTATTCAAATAAAGCTAAACTCTTGTCCTGTGATTGATAAAAAGAGGTTTGTGATGTTTTGAATACTCATTTTATAAAATCATGCTATGTTTTTGATAGTTTAATTTCCTTAACCTGGAAATTATTGTTCATTCTCATTTAAACACATGTAATTCTGTTAGGTGCTCCGTGCCTAATGTAACTCCAAGGGCCATTTTCCCAGGCATTGATTAGGCCTAGTTCTAGACTCAATCTCACTGTCAATTGAGATTCTCCATTGAAAATGTTTTTTAGTCTAGGCCTTGGCTTAATCCTTGTCAGGGAAACCAGCCCCAAGTGTATTAGAAGCTCAAGGGAGGCGATCAATATCTGTCTGAAGCTTCATAGCCGAGCCACTTCCACACATTTTTATTTCTGGTTTGATCCCTAAAATCTGCAAGTGACTTGATCAATTACCAAACCCATCTACAAAGTCCCATGTCTAACAAATATGTTAGAAGCTCTTGATAATAACAGCTTTATACTTTTTTGCCCACAAGTAATATTAATATCAGTCTGGGCTCAGAGGTCTTCATATTACTATTACAGCAGCCACTTTGGTAGTAATAATGATATATTTGTCAAAAGCTTTTGATAGAGTTAATCACAGGTTACTTCTGGATAGGTTAGTGTCTCTTGGATTTGGTGAATCAGTCTCAAGACTACCTCTCTTATATATCACAGTGCACAGTGCTTGAAATTCAAGGTTGTAATAATAGGGAATGGTGTCCCACAAGGCTTCAGTTTAGGTCCTACACTGTTTAAACTTTAGATTAATAATATTTGTGCCTCTCAAAAGTATATAAAGTAAAGCACTAACCTTTCCCTACACTGTAAAAAAAACATAAAAAGGTTCAAATAACTGACTTTAACGGCTCCCAAACAAAACCCATAAAATGAAAGTAAAATCTCCAAATACAAATAAAGTGGAAAAACAATAAATTCACAGAATTGATCATTAAAGGTTTTGCCAAGAAATAATAAATTGGCAATTATTATTAATGTGTGAGGTCTGGGTTTATGGATTGAATCCTTTGGAGTAGTTCACTTGTGTTGTTTGAGCACCATGGACCTGTTTCGTTGCAAGATTGATTGCTCTAATTGCTATCTGTAACAAGGCTGAAGATGAATTTTTCAAGTTTTGGCAATTAATAAAAGTATTTGTAAAACTTTCAGTTCCATCACTTTATGGGAAGTTTTAGATCGCAATGATTTAGCAAATATCTTAAATATAACAGTTCTTCTCTGCTGAATGTATAGTGCTGTCACTTTATGGAAGGTGTTTAACTGTAATGAATTAGTAAATATCTTTAAAATAACAGTTTTACTCTGTAGAACCTTTAGTGCCATCATTTTATGGAAGGTGTTTCATCGTAAACTTTTAGGGAAATATCTGTAAAATAACAGTTTTACTCTGCTGAACTTTTGATGTATTTACTATTTGGAAGGTATTTGTGATCGTAATGATTTAGGGAATATCAGTAAAATAAGTGTTTATTGGCAAAATCTTTAATGGTAATTTCTGTGAATTTATTGTTTTTGCACTTTATTTGTATTTGGAGATTTTACTTGAATTTTATGGTTTTTGATTGGCGGCTGTTGCTGCCAGTCATTTGACCCTTTTTAAGCTTTATTTTTATTTTTTACAGTGTAGGGTTTGTTCCAGGTCCTACACTGTTTAAACTTTAAATTAAAATATGTGTGCCTTTCAAAAGTATATAAAGTACATGTCTATGCAGATCATACAGTTCTTTATGTTTGTGCACCTATAGACCAATCAATGTCAAACCTTAAAAGTTTATATAATACGGAGGTTCCTGAGAGATCTGAAATTAATTCTGAATGAGTGAAATACTAAATATATGCTTTCCTCTGGGCAAGAAAGTTTTATTAGTAGGCATGTATTTGCACCCTTAATGAATATATATATATGGCTATATGGATTTATGGCTGAATGCAAAGCTGTCATTGATGACTTGAGTACTTAAACTCACAAAGAAAGTGAGGATCAGACTTGGAGTTCTCTGAGTTAAAGTCATGATTTTCTCTTGAAAACCGAATGAAAATTGTAATGCAACATCATACTAGTAATGGATTATGGTGATTTTGTGCATGCAGCCCAATCCATTCTAAAGTCACTTGATGTTGTTTAGGTTCATACAGAACTCGGGAAATTGACTTTTCTTTTTTGTGCTCTGGAGTCTAAATAAATGGAACTATATATAAAATAATAATAATACTTTTAAATGCTAATAGACTGTTTGAACATTATACGTTAAAACAGAGGTGTTTAGAAAGATATTAACAAGTCTGTCTTATATATTGTTACTGTTGATACCAGACCATTTTGTGTTTGTATGTAGTATTCTAAAGACAAAAAATGTGAAAATATGGACATAGGACCAAAGATAATGGTTTCGCTTGCCCCTGTCAGCCCCTTCCAACCCCTGATGCCGGTGGTCGTATCCTGGGCTATGAGGTGAGCTACACGCCAATGCATAAGCATCTGCAGGCCTCCCAGGGTGTCAATACAAACACCACAGAGCTGACAGCACTCCTTATCGTGGAAGAGGTGGAACTTATGGTCTCTGTCAGAGCTTACAATGCTGCTGGTCAGGGCCCTGCCTCCATTCTCAGAATTGACCCTAAACTAAATCACAGTGAGTTGATGGACATACTATTCTTCTAAGTTATCAAAATGCTATTGTGGAAACTCACTCTTGCCTTCTTTAGTGCTCATATGATCAGTGGTACCTCTCTCTTCTGCTTTTGGAAAGTTGAGCAACTTCCTCTGAGTGTCACTATCGACAACTTATCATGATGACAGCCAGATAGGAAGGAAGTGTCGAGAACGACACTCTAAACCTGACAAGCACTTGAAGTGTATGGGTGCTTACAAGCAGTTTAGTAAACATACACCCCATAATATTTGTTGCCATACAATGAGTTTACTATGACATATAGTCCACATGACATTCTTGGGCAATAATTCTATTGACTATTATGCCAAAAATGCACCACAGATTAGTTGTTGAATAGGCTTGCTGAATATCTCATGTCTGATCTAAGAAAATATGTCTCATTAATGTTCAAGTTGTGCACAAGGTGGACTTCACTATATATAGCACAATATGCATAATAAGCCATTTTAACTGGTATATCATCTTGTTGTCAGCAGCTCTTCCTCCAGTGCGGGGCCTGTGGGTGACTCCAGGAGCTGGTGGCCTCTTGGTCCATTGGTTTGTGGGACACATACCCAATGAACCACCTATGTCTCCCAGTCAGTTTGCAATAAAATTGGCAGCTGAAGTAAATGAAACAGGCAGTCACTGGACACGAGTGGACGGTTTCAGTACATCAACACTGTGGCTAAGTTTGGTCCAACTATTGTTTTTTTCTTTTTTCTTTCCCTTTCACACCACCATCCTTCCCTGCACAAATCTGTTCCCAACTTTCTCTCATCTGGGACATCACAGAACAGTAACTGTCAGGGTTCTGATTAGATATTAATGTTTGATTATAGATCATATTTATATAATTATATTATATTGGTTATTTTGACATATTGAAAGTTGTTTCCTGTGGTTAAAATAATATAAATAGCAATGCTTTTCAGGATTGTCTATTGCAGTTGGAGTATTGAGGGGACAGTATAGGACCACACTTCAAATGCAAGGACAGTTTGTTATATGGTAGTCACATTAGTGTTATTCAGTTTCAAATGTGTTTAAACAGAGGCTCTTGAGGCAGACCAGAGCTACAGAATCACTGTTTACCCAATCTACGGCAACCTGTGTGGCCCACCTAAGTCAGTACCTGCCAGTTTGGAATATGGAGGTCAGACACATTTGTATGGTGCTATTCTTATCTGAAATAGCAATTTATCAAACGATGGTGGCAATTTATAATAACAGTTGAAATAACAGTTGTTCTGAGCTAACATAATACACAGATTAAGCTTCGACAGGACAACCTAATGTCTGCAATGAAACTGTGTTTTTTGCATTCTGATTTGGTTGGAAGAGTCCTCTTTCCTCACCTTCAGTGTTGTTGTGTTTCATCAGTGCTTTTAGACCCTGTCCGACTGCAGTTTATTGACTTGAGTAAAACCACTGCAACTGTCAAGTGGGTTTGGCAGAGAAAGGATGAATACACACGTGTTCTTCAAAACAGACTTGTTCTAAGACAGGACACAGAGGAGCAAGGTAGGAAGAATCTTTATCTACTGTACTGTCAAACACAAATGATGGTAATGAAATCTGTTTTACTTTTAAATATGGATCTATTATTGTGTTCCTCAGCTCTTCCTGTTTGGCCTGACATGAGACAGCATACTTTCCTAAACCTCAGAGCAAACACTGACTATTCTGTTCACCTTTTGGCTGACAACTCATCAAGAGAGATCCTCTCTTGGAAGAAAAATTTTGGTAAGAGCAAATTGCAAAGTGAGAGAGTAGTCTAGACTCTGGTGTTTTTCTAAATGGATTAGCTTGAATACTCTCACTTTTGTAAATTGTCACCTAGACCAATGTACCTTATCAGAATTTTCAAATGTAATATTCAAAGAGGTATTATATGATAAACGTGTGTATAATTGTTGTGTATGCTGAACACTACACTCACAGATTAATTTATTAGAACTCTGGTTCTCTTGTCAGATGATAACGAGATAGCTGCTACAGTCACTCCAGTCATCCTGTTTGCACTGGTTCTAGGAGTTGTCTGCTTACTCTTTAGAACTGTGTAAGTACAGTATATAAAATCTTTAGGCACTATTTTAAAAAAATACAATAAGTTTAAATTTTGCAAGTTTTCACTGTTTTATAATTTCACTTGGTTAACTGGAAGATTAATTAAGCTTGTCTACACATTTTTTCTTAGGGGTAAAACAATTAAGATCGGTGTGTAAACAAATGTAATCAAATCATACTAAGTAAAATATAATTTAACCCAGATGTTGCTAATGTGCAGGTACAAGACCTACTTCTTCCCAAACATCTCAAGTCCAGGGGCCAGTCATGTTGGTCAGTGGTTGCTGGATCCCCACCACAAAGTAAGTATAAACTAACATTATCCATTAAACAGTGCTGCATTAATGAGAAGACCATATTTGCGTTTACATAAATTTTACACTCCATAGAAAAGCAAAATGGAGGGCATTCTGAGGCTTGAAGACTTCTTAGTAACTGACCTGTGTGAAGGGAACATTTCAATTGAAGTGAAATCAAAGACAACAATCTTCAGAAAGGAACATACCACTGACTACGAAGCTCCAGTTCCATTAAACCCAGAAGACATTCCCAGCGCTATTTTTCAAAGAACCAAAGACCCAATAAGTTTTTCAATTCTACACGGAAATGCTGACAGTATTGTGAACTGTGATTGTCCAGAGACAACTTTAGTCCAGAAGAACATAGAACGGCTTGCTTTGATGCCCTGTAACACTGACTGTATTATGAACTGCGGTTTTCATGAAGAATGTATAGTTCCAGAGACCAAAAACAGCAAGCAGATAGAATGTGTTGTGGACTACATAAAGCCCTAATCTTCCCCTATACTGTAAAAAAAACGGTCAAATGACTAGCAGCAATGGCTGCCACACAAAAACCATAAAATGAAAGCAAAATCTCCAGATACAAATAAAGTGCCCAAAAAATAAATTCACAGAATTTATCATTAAAGGTTTTGCCAAGAAAATGTTTTATTGTTAGTATTATTACTGTGTGAGGTCTAGGTTTATAGATTGAATCGTTCGGAGTAGTCCACACATTTTTTATTGAACACTCTGGTTTGATCCCTAAAATCTGCAAGTGACTTGAACAATTACCAAACCCATCTACAAAGTCCCATGTCTAGCAAATATGTTAGAAGCTCTTGATAATGAACAGCGTTATACTTTTTTGTCCACAAATAATATTAATATCAGTCTGGGTTCAGAGGTCTTCATATTACTATTACAGCAGTCACTTTGGTTGTAATAATGATATATGTGTCAAAAGCTTTTGATAGAGTTAATCACAGGTTACTTCTGGATAGGTTAGTGTCTCTTGGATTTGGTGAATCAGTCTCAAGACTACCTCTCTTATAAATCACAGTGCACAGTGCTTGAAATTCAAGGTTGTAATAATAGGGAATGGTGTCCCACAAGGCTTCAGTTTAGGTCCTACACTGTTTAAACTTTAGATTAATAATATTTGTGCCTCCCAAAAGTATATAAAGTAAAGCACTAACCTTTCCCTACACTGTAAAAAAAACTTAAAAAGGTTCAAATGACTGGCAGCAACGGCTCCCAAACAAACCCCATGAAATGAAAGTAAAATCTCCAAATACAAATAAAGTGGAAGAACAATAAATTCACAGAATTTATCATTAAATGTTTTGCCAAGAAAAAAAAAATTTGCAATTATTATTAATGTGTGAGGTCTGGGTATATAGATTGAATCCTTCGGAGTAGTTCACTAGTGTTGTTTGAGCACCATGGACCTGCTTCGATACAAGATTGCTCTAATTGCTATCTGTTGGCTGAAGATGAAATTTCCAAGTTTTGGCAATTAATAAAAGTAAAACTCTGTAAAACTTTCAGTTCCATCACTTCATGGGAAGTGTTAGATTGCAGTGATTTAACAGTTGTTCTCTGCTGAACTTATAGTGCAGTCACTTTAAGGAAGGTGCTTAACCAAAATTAATTAGTAAATATCTTTAAAATAATTTTACTCTGTAGAACTTTTAGTGCCGTCACTTTATGGAAGGTGTTTGATTGTAATGATTTAGGGAATATCTGCAAAATAACAGTGTTTCTTGGCAAAACCTTTAATGACCCTTTTTATGCTTTTTTATCTTACACAAATGTCTTACAACATAACTTTAGCAAATTCAGTTTAGCCTGCATTATAACAGGAAGTTAGACTGAAAAAACAGAAAGCAAAAAACGATTTCTCTTAAAAAAGGAATATCTGATGTTTTATTTCAGAATTTGTCATGTTTGCATTGTGGTATGGTAAACGATTTGACATGAAATGAAACGACAGGATGAAAGAGTGCATATGGCAAATAATGTTTGATCTTAAAATCTAACATTTTAGCTTCTCTAAATATGAAAGTCTATTTATATTTTACTTGATGGAAATAGGTGAGAAATATCTAAAAACACTTTCATTGAATATATGCCAATGTGCTTGTGTTAGTATGCCACTCTTAAGTAAAACTTGGCTATACAACAATTAAATTAATCTCTAGCCAGTCACAAGGGTGAGCAGGGAACACAGTATATCAAATGTATCTTTGAAAACTTTTATCCAAAGAGCAATACACTCACGGATGTCGCTAAGTGTGCATTTAAGTTTGGTGTTTGCAAAATATAGAGTACATTTCTTAACTTTTTAGATTATAAAAGACTGATCTGTCAAAAGCCTTGCTTTTATGTGACTAGGTTAGCCTGTTTAATAAACTCTTGCCTTAACAGTATTCAGCACCAGTTTTTAAATATCATTCTAGCTTCTAATGTATCTCAGGATTCAAATAAAGACACTATATTTGTAAGATTTAGATTATTTTCTGGGGAAGCCCTACACAAGACTAATGTTCTACAATACTGGCTTCCCTGAATGATGTACATGACATTTAGTCTATTGCTGTTTTATATCTGTTGTAAATGCCAGACTGTCCACTTTGGATATCGTGTAAAAATTCTAAACGATAATATTATTCACTCTAAAAAAAAAGGGGGTTTGTAATTTGAATTATGTTATCTTTTTTATCTTATAAATGTTTTGGTAGGTCTATAATGAATTTCGATATGTAGGGCCTATGTTCCTCAAAATCTATATTCAATGACCAGTCAACGGCCCATATATCAGAAGGCAAAAATGGATCTGAATTGTTTCTTGGGCAAGAAGTAGTGTTTTTTAGAAGATCAGCTCTAGCCTTCAAATCAAATTAACCGCCAATTCAGTAAACCCACCACAGGTGTGTCATTCGCCGTCATGGCGTCTATCCGTGGGGAGTTGACGTAAGCACTCTCGCGCTCAGTAAATTTGACTATTGCTTGCGTAGGCCACACGGTCTCGGTTGTTTGCCAACTCCCTAGATAGACTGAGAAATGTTATACAAGTAAAAAGTTCTTGCTAAAAAATTATTTGAGTTTGGACGTACCAACTTCCAATCTAAAAACTTGAGACAGAAGACTAAATGAGATGACTTGCTGAAGAGCACCCAATTAACCTCAGCTTAAAAAGGTAACCTTTGAAAAATGTCCACTTCAAATTTACGATTGTTATGTTTATAAATGGATTTTAAATATATCTAATGCATAACGTTATCAATAAGTTGTTGTTGATTGGAGGACAGGCTTCTGAAAGCCTTCTGAAAGGGTGATCAACTGAGAGCATCTTTACCGTTGCAAACCCTAACTTTAAAGTGGAGACTCAAAGAGAACCTACAGACATAAAGAAAAACTGCCTCAGTCTTTCAAAAATACAATTACGAGAAGCACTTGATGCCTTAAACTATGAGCTATGTAATGTCTGGCAAATCAAAAAAAAAAAAAAACTCAGACTGAGTGTTGTGTTTGATAGCTATCGGTCCATTCGTTGTTCGTTCTGTGTAATTAATTGGCGACCAATTTGTGTAAAGCGCTTTGAGTCTCGCGAAAAGCGCTAAAAACTAAATAAAATGAATTATTATTATTATTAGAAATTTAACTGAACCATACTGTCAGTCTGACACTCACCTAACCTTATGACATTGACTTCTATTTTAGAGGCTGCGCAGTTAACTGTAGTTTCAGGCAAATTAGTGCACAGTTGGCTGGTAAGAGGAAAAAGGGCCATTGTCACCGGTCCTGCCAATGAACGAGGTACCGCACACTCGTTTGCATTCTTCCAATAGAGTCACTGTCATAAGTGTCATTGATCCAAATTGGAATTTAGATGGCAAGTTAATGCTTAGTCAATGTTAGAAATATACTTTCCATAATGGAGCATGCGACTGGTAAGGGAGCTTAATATTTGTTTAAATAATAAACAAAGATTACAATCTAATACACACAGGGAGAGATAATCGACTAATCATTGTTGCCTTCTGCTTTGTATTAGACTTAATTACTTCAAATATATTATAATTGTTTATGATGTTTGACAAGTCACCTTTTAACTGAATTAGAGTAACTATCTTCAGGACAAATGCATATGTACTTCTTACGCAGTGAACACAACAGTTAATGCATTGATTATTAATGTTCCGTCTACAAAGTTGACGTAATCAGTGGTTCAAAAGTGCATATATTTGCCCCTGACAAAATAACAAAATGTTATACTAGCTTTTAGTTAAACAAATATGAACAAATATTGTTTTTTTATTATAAATGACAGATAGCCAGACTGTCCTGAAAGTCAATACAAATTCAAAGTCAGTCTTCGCTAGCACAGGAGTCACAAGTCAATGACATATGCACAATGTCCAAAGATTATATATGAGTACCTCTTGTTAAGTGGTAAAGACTTGACAACGTTATTTTGTTTCTTTCCCTCCAGATTTAGGGGAGCTTAACATCCCTGAAATCCGTTGCGGCTGCCTGCTACCCCGCTCGCTTTCTCTGACTGCCAAAAGCAGAAAGCTCCACAGCGGAACCTGGACTGTTCTCACCCCTCCATAATTCCAGATATAGTTATAGCCCCTGTGGTCACCCATGACCCTAGGACATCTGAAGACTAAAGTCTCCAGACTTTACAGGTAGCGTTTCCACCCCTCAATCCAAATACTCCCGTCCACTTCTCCACATATGAATCCCTACAGTGAACCCCATGTGACCTCCCTGCCCTTTCCAGGAGAGTTGCTCCTCTCTCACGGCCCCTCCTTGCCCTGCCCAGATCCAGATCCAAACCCCTGCCCAGACCTGGAATGTGCCATATGCTTCAGCCAGTTCAATAATGTGTTCCGCTGCCCTAAGATGCTCCAGTGCAAACACACCTTCTGCCTTGAGTGCCTTGCACGTATGAATGTCAAGTCATCGCAGCCCGACGCCATCCAGTGTCCGTTGTGCCGTGGCCTCACCGCGCTGCCTACACTCGGTCTCCCCAAGCTGGCCACGGACAGCAACGTCCTCTCCAACCTGCCGATCACCATGCAGCGGGTCTACAGCATTCGCTTCAACCGCAACAAAGGCAAGCTCCAGGTCAAAAGGTCATCCGAGGATCGTGTGAAACATCTCAGGACTGTCAGCCACACACTGGATGTGGGGCTCCCCAGTCCAAACAGGCAGAGGGAAATGGAGGGAGGAAGAGAAGAGAGAAGAACAGGGCTGGGGGGAGTGATACTCAGGCTCACTGCCAGGCCAGTGTGTCGAGGCATACTAATGGCATCGGTGGTGTTGATGATGATGCTGCTGACGGGTGTCATCCTTTATGTCGTCACCTTCAAAACTAAGTAGGTTGAAAGAAAGAAAGAGAGAGAGAGACACTATGACCTCCTGCTAGCTTTTAACCCCCAACTAACGGTTAAGGTTGGAAGTGGGGCTGGATGAGCCGATTGATGTCTTTGGAAGGTCAATTTATATCAGCATTAAGCCAGGGTGATAAGTGTTGATGGGAATATTGTGATGTTAATACAGACTTTTCATGGGCAATACAAGATTAATATAATTTTATGCTATAAAAAGATTTTTAAAAGACCAGCGACACATCTACACGCCGTCTTGTTACATGTCATAATCATGTTCAAAATTGTTTCTAAAATTTTAATGATTTAATTAGATTAAAATAATGTATCCAATGCACAACCATGAAGATTACATTTAATTGAGTAATATTACAAAACTGACAACCAAATGAAGACAATGATTAATTATAGTTTTCTACATAAAAAAAGTTGATAATGGGGATGAGAGGATTTTCCTCAGACCATTATCCTGACCATAATTTATCAGAGCTTTTTTTTGCTAGGCATGACTAGCTCCCAGTGCAATGTTTTGTGTTGTATGTCAATTTATCACTCACACTTTCAGACACTATCTCAGATTATATTGTATATAAACTTGATGCATTACAAAGCAAATATACTAGTATAAGTCCATGCTGGGAAGTTTCCATACCTTATAAATAATATTCTGCGCACATCCGATGTAAATTAAGGGAGACTGGCTACGCGAAGTTAGTTATATTCGGAGGTATGACAGAATTGGATTTGGGGTTGGAATTATACCAACTAAAAGCCTAGGTCGTTTTTTTTTATGTGCAATTTTGAGTGTTAATTTTTACGTAGCTGTCTAACTGAAGAATCATTTATCGGTTAATACAAGTTTACATGTTTTGTTTATTTGTACATGCTGTATTTGAATAATTCCCTTTTCCTTGTTTGTCATCTCATTTGCATAGGTCACCTTTCCCAATGTGATGATGATGTTGTTTTAGGATTTATCAGGTTTTATAATATTGTAAAATAAACTTTTGTAAATAACGAACCAGTTGAACTGTTAACAGATATTTACATTTCCTAAAACTTGAATATTAATAAACTTAATCAACTGAGATTGTATTGTGAGCATCATAGCCTTATGGTGGCTTGTATTGTGCTTGGTTGGGAGTAATTAATTTAGTCTCTCTGCTGAGAAGTTATCCTGTCTGAAAAGATGCCTGGGTTTTACACATAATAACCCAGGGAGACATGAGGTAAAACAAAAATACAACTGAATTATTTCTTAAAATTCTCATATTGCATGGAACCACAAGTCCAGAACAGACTGTGGGAATGCTCAATTAAGATTAAAATACTACCGCACATAACTTCTCATTTAGTATTTTGCTAACCTCATTGAACTACTGAAGCACTTCCTATATGCACTTTAACCACCTATGCTCCAAAAATTTTTTAGAGTGTAAAGTATGCAGCTAAACTAGTGACATTAATTTCGCATCTGGAAAAAAAAGAATTGCCACCTTAACGTAGTGGAGGGGTTTGTGTGTCCCTGTGAACCTGGGAGCTGTGTTGTTGGGGGCAATAGTCCTTGGTGGGGTCTCCTATGGCAAATTGATCCCGGGGGGAGGGTCCAGACTAAGCGTGATTCAAAGACCTATGATGATTCGGCAACAACGGAGCTGCAGCACCTCGCCCGGAAAAGAGAGACCGGGGCTACCCCCTGGAGCCAGACCCGGGTGGGGGGAGGGGTGTTTGCAGGCGGTGGCCAGGCCTTGACCTATGGGGCCCGATCGGGCACAGCCCAAAAAAACAACATGGAGCTGCCGTCCTGTGGACGCACCCCCTGCAGGGATAGGCATCGGGGTCGGGTGCAATGCCAACCGGGTGGCAGGCATAGCCGAGGACCTAGGTGAGCTGACCCCTGACATCGTAGACTGGTTATACGGACGTGGAATGTCACCTCTCTGGCGGGGAAGGAACCAGAGCTAGTGCGGGAGGTGGAGCAGTACCAACTAGATATAGTTGGGCTCAGCTCTACGCATGGCACTGGGTCTGGAACCAAACTCCTAGAGAGGGGCTGGACTCTTTCCTTTTCAGCTTCTTCTTCTTCTTTCGTGTAACATCAGAGGTCCAACTCGGTGTTGTGTAGCCATGGTCCTACGTCGAAGAGGCTGGCTTCCAAGTGTGGTCTGTATAATGGGCAGGTGGTAATAATATGTTCAGCAGTCTGTTCAGGGTCACTGCACTCGCATGCAGCACTGTCTGCCAGGCCCCACTTCTTCATGGATGATTTGAAGCGACCGACCCCGGTTCGTAGACGGTTCAATAGGGTCCATTGCTGGCGCGGTAGGTCGTCTCCTCCTATGGCGCCATCTCCTGGGTCCCAGATGTAGCGGTGGATGCGAGAGGGCCCGGCTACCTCCCACTCCTGCTTCCAAGCTGCCGCCAACCATGCATCTCTGGACAGGTCCTCACATGTGGAATGGAGCATCTCTTGTGCTGCCTTGTTGTAGGGGTGGTGGGACTTGAGTCTACTTGGGGACATTGCTGTCATTGTGGTGTTATGCAGGTGTGCCAGTCATGTTTTTGTGCTTTCCTGGCCAGGGCGAGGGTGGCAGCCTCCCGTTGGAGGCCGGCTGGAGCGATTCCCGCAAGGACTGGCAAGAGGGACACAGGGGTAGGCTTCAGGCATCCAGTTATGATAATTCGCCATAGCGTAGTTTCTTTCTTTCGTATGCCTCATCTATTGAGTCTTCCCACGGGACTGTTACCTCTATAAAATAAACAAATAGAAACAATATCAAAAATGACTAGTGGCAGAATTTGAGGGACCAATCTCTGATTCGAGATATTTACTTATTAATGCCGTACCCTATTCATTGTTGAAAGGTCTGTTATCACAGGAGATGGGCACTGTGAGGGCAATGGCTGCCAGCTGGCTCAGGCAAGGGTAGAGCTGTCCCCATTCGTCATACTGGGATGCCAGTTTCCACATTATGGTGAGCTGGTATAAATCCTGAAACACATTAAAAGCACACTCATTAATCCTCAATAATTTTTCTGCAGGAATCCCCTAGTAATAGGTAACTTTGAACACATTACCTTCAATGATCCAGTCAGCACATGGTGTTTGTTGAACTAGTTGAACTAGTTGGTTTGGCTGCTCAAGGAATTTTGTGGACAGGGTCCTTGATGGGTAACATTTATAACATCATCCTGCTTAGAATAAAGTGGCATATTTGTCACAGTTCAACATACTGGATTGAATAATATATTGTAATGCTGAATACTCACCATGGCCAGTGTTGTAGAGCCATGGCTGGAACCTTGTTTTTTTCTACCCATCCTGTCACAGTCTGCAGGCAGATAAGACCCAAACACAAGCATATCTCAAGAAGCAGAGATTTTATTGCCCAAAAAAACCCAGGAACAAAAATAGGCTTGAAAACACATGACCTCCAAACAAATAATGAACGGACAAGGGACAACACAGGATTTAGGGCTTAAGTACAAAACTATGAGAAACAATAAACCAATCAGAAACAAGACACAAAACAAGGTAATAGGGGGCAGGTGCAAACAATTAACATAAATCAGGCCACAGGAGCCAGGTGTACTCAATAAAGCAAGCAGGCCCTAGAAGGGCCAGGCCATAAAAGTTCCAGCCTGATTGCCTGTGCTTTGTCTTCTTTTTCTCTCCTCCTTCCTCCCCTCCTCCCCACCTTCACTCTCCTCTCCTCCTCCACTCTCCTCTCTTCACTCTTTCCTGCTTGCTCTCGCTCCACTTGCTTCCACTACTCCTGCCTTTGTACTTGTCTAATAAGGTTAACTTACGTTAAACAATTATGATCTCACATCACAAATATTGATAAAGCAACCACTAAGTACATGAAAAAATTGTAGTAGCAACCACTAACGTTTCATATTTTTTAACAACAAGGCATTTCTTTCCCTTCAAAACTTTGGGGTGTAAGCCTGAGAACCTTGAGCCTCATATACCTAGCTAAAAGTTATGATACCTGACTATCTTCTTTGTCAACATCTGACACCTTTCTCTTGAAATATTTGAACAAACTCATCTGAAAATTAAAGCGGGTATATTAGTAATACACAGTGATTATATTCTTTTATTACAAATAGTCTATTTTACCAACGTCTTTTGAAGTGACGTACGCTATAACAATTCAGAGTTCCTGGGGGATCCCAAGGTGTTCTCAGGCCAGAGGAGATAAATAATCTCATCTATATGTACATAGAATCTCTAATATAGCACTTGCTTAGCTGTTATCTAGGTGATTAGGTCAAGGATGTACTTATTTTATCTACCTGACTTGTGGTTTTTACCTTATCTTTTTGTAGGCACTATTTTTTGTAAGTAACTTTGGATAAAAGCGTCTGCTAAATGAATGTATGTAATGTAAATAATCTCTCCAGTGTGTTGTGGGCTGGGAAACCTTCCAAGAAAGGCGCCCAGGAGGCATCCTATTCAGATGCCCGTACCACCTCATCTGGCTCCTTTCGACTCGAAGGTGCAGCAGCTTTACTCCGAGCTCCCTCCGGATGGCCGAACTCCTTACCCTATCTCTAAGGCTGAGCCAAGCCACCCTACAGAGGAAGCTCAATTCAGCTGCTTGTATTTGTGACCTCATTCTTTCGGTCACTACCCAAAGTTCATGACCATAGGTGAGCATTGGAACGCAGACCAACTGATAAATTGCGAGCTTCGCCTTTCGGCTCAGCTCCTTCTTCACCACGACGGTCCGGTACAGCACCCACATTACTGCTGACACTGCACCAATATGCCTGTCAATCTCACGCTCCATTTTACCCTCACTCGTGAACGAGACCCCTAGAAACTTGAACTCCCTCGCTTGGGGCAGCAACTCACTCCCAACCCTTGAATATTTGGTTAATTACAAATTTTTCAGAAAATAACTGACACTTTATCATTCGTATTGTAAGCTTTTTTATTTAATACAATGTGAATATGAAGTTTGACAGTGTCAATTAAAGCTGCTATTTCATTGAACTAGAAGTCATCTGGTAATTTTTTATAGTACAAAGAACAAATAATAATACCCTTTAGACAAAGAACCATACAACTCCATTTTGACAGCCCATGTATTTGCAATTATAAAGTAAATGCAAATCAGTCTGAATGTGACATTTAACCAGAAAGGAACCTCTACTGTCTTAAGCTATGAATGTACACAGCCTTATAACTTGCCATCTTTGGATAATAAGGTTTGAAAACATAGTTTATCTAAAAAACATTTACGGTTTTTCACCTGAGGTACGCAGTTAAGGGAGAACAGTGAGTCTTATTTTGTGGTTCAACGTTGGCTATAAAAAGGTTCTGTCAGCGCCTCTCTGACTCTCGTTGGCTGAAGAACATCTTGTGCCCCTCCTAACCCTCTGTCGTCATTAAGAACAGCTTGACTAGGTTCCTCGCATGCCTCACCATGCTTCTCGCACACATCGTGGAGCGTGCAGCATGCCCTTATGATGGTGGGGACGGTGGAGATGTCCTGATCCAGGTGTTTACCCAGGCACTTCCACCCAAAGCCGCACTCTACATTCATCCTAGCCCTGCTAAAAACTGTAATGTTTAAGTGGCATTATGTGAAAAAGCTCCCCTCTCCCTGCTATTGTGTAGATATGGAATATCTTAAGAACAATGGCATCGTGGAGGCTTCCAGGCCATCCAGTGTAGATGTTGGTGAAACTGTTGAGGGACGTGAGTTGAACATTTCATACTTTTGTCCATGCAAACAATTATGACAAGAAATGTCAATCAATGACCAATCTTTAAAATGATATTGCACTGTAATACAACATTTAACTTTGTAGGCCAAATTTTCAATTATCAATGAGGAGAGTGTAAAAAAACTTAATTGGCTACTGTAAACACACAGGGGAGCAACTACATTTGATACCAGTGCCAACAAAGTCATACCAAGTTACTGCAAATGTTTGAAAATATATTGTTGTATCACAGTGCAGCATTACTTTACATGTCACTTTCTAATGACCTGAATCACACTGATTACTCACTTGATGATGGCTAACGAAAAGATACAGAAGAGAGATTATTTCACAATAGGCTTATGATCTACAACCCTGTGCAGAAGCACTGACTGCCATCCTTTGCGATTGAAGTAGTCACCTTGATTGTCTTCAGAGGCAATGATAGGAATGACTCCCATCAATTGCTTGGCGCACTGTGGGAAACCCCCCCACCTCGTTTGGAAGCCTTGTAGGACCCCCTGGAGGTCATTACCTTGAGGTAGTTTAGTGTAGTCGGGCATTAGGACGGCCTTGCTAACTTTGAGGACAATCGAGCAAATAGTGGACTTTACAATGCCAAACAGGTTAGACAACATGCGGTAGCCCCTGTTGCCAGCCAATACAGCCAACCAACTCCTACGCGCTTTCTCAGGGAGATGGGTCGCCTGAACTGAGTGTCTTGCCACGAGTCTTGTGGAGAGGCGCAGACAGATGTAGGTAAAAGTAACCCTTGACACCCTGAAATTTTGGAGGAATTCCGTTTCAGTGAAGCCATTCACATCATGATCCCACCACTCCTGGCTCCTACTCCGCATCCACACAGATGTCTGTACAGAAGCAGCAACCAATTCTCCACAAATTGCCATACATGAAACTGTAAACGCTGACTACAGTGGACTCCATGTTTATTTCCATAGGACAGCGTGCTACGTGTGATGTCTTTGTTATTGTTCTTCTGCGCATGCGGTTCAGTTCAGGACTGTGACCAGTTCACACTGGAATCTGATATTGGCCACATTAAAAACGAATAATGTGAAGAGCCAAACTAAAAATTCGGATCTGAGCATGAATCCAAATTGAGTATGAAGACCTGCGGTGTGAACTTAGCCTAACTAACTAACTAACTAACTAGGGGAGACTGGGTATGGTTGTAACACGGGGAGAGTTGTAACCACCGATTCCATCAATCAGGGATACGATCTGAGTCATGATCATGATCATTTCAGTGTTCTCCCATTTCCTCCCTGATCCCACATGGTGGTTGTCAAGGCTGGAAACAGGCGCATGCAGATTCCATAGAGAGAGAAAAAAAAAAGTTAAAGTACATTTCAAGACTATATTTTTGTTGAATACTTATGTCGCAGATAAAATCAAATAATTTCTATTAGATTAAATTGTAATTTCTAAGGCAACTTGTGATGCATTTCCCCCCTGCTAAATTCAATCCACTATGTAAATAGTGCTAACTAAACAATGGCTCACGGGTGGGGTGGGTTGTAAACACAAAAGATTCTGGGACGTCAGACCACAAAAATCTTTGTTTGGCAACTCTAAGCCAATGGAAGTGTGGGTAAAATGTACCCTATGCAGTCTCTGGGCCCACCAATCCTGCACTTCAGGGCTGGATCCGAATTCTTCAATAAAGTACATCCTAATAACTTTCACTATGTACTTTTCCTTAACCTCGAGGGAAAACGTCATGAGGTTAAGGAAAGATATGAAGGAAAATTCATAAGGACTTAGGAAAAGACAATCGCGTTGCTAAAGGAGTCCGACTGCACTTACACTAAGCTATGTAATCATGCGACGGTGGTTTTGGTGGGTTGTTCATGGAGAAACTACAATGTCCCGAGGATGAACTGTAGCCTACAAAAAGTGCATCTTAGATCATACTTCGCCTGTGCGTTGTCACTATGTTGTTTCATGGCCAAACGTGACATTCTTAAGTTGCTAACATGTTGACATTTGAAAACATATATTAGCAAGATAGGGCATAACATAAGATGGTAAATGCTTAACAAACATGGCTGTGAAAGCACACTGCAGCATCTCTTCTTTCTTTGCCCCTGATGTGAAAAGATCATACTGATTGGTCACACTGCAAACACTTATGGAACAAACTTGAAATAGTGAATTTTTTCATGTTTTGTTTGTGTCTGTTAAATATATTGGTGTCATTTATACACCGATCAGCAAAAACATTAAAACCACTGACAGGTGAAGTGAGTAATATCAATCATCTTGTTACAATGGCACCTGTCAAGGGGTGGGATATATTAGGTAGTAAGTGAACAGTCAGTTCTTGAAGTTGATGTTTTGGAAGCAGGACAAATGGGCAAGCGTAAAGATCTGAGCGACTTGGACAAGGGCCAAATTGTCATGACTAGACAACTGGGTCAAAGCATCACCAAAACTGCAGGTCTTGTGGGGTGTTCCCGGTATGCAGTGGTTAGTACCTACCAAAAGTGGTCCAAGGAAGGACAACTGGTGTACCAGCAAGAGGGTCATGGGCGCCTAAGGCTCAGTGATGCACGTGGGGAGCGAAGGCTAGCCTGTCTGGTTCGATCCCACAGAAGAACTACTGCACAAATTGCTGACAAAGTAATTGTTGGCTATGGTAGAAAGGTGACAGAACACAGTGCATCGTGGCTTGCTGCATATGGGGCTGCGTAGCTGCAGACTAGTCAGAGTGCCCAGGCTAACCGCTGTCGACCGCCAAAAGCGCCTACAATGGGCATGTGAGCGTCAGAATTAGACCATGGAGCAATGGAAGAAGGTGGCCTGGTCTGATGAATCACGTTTTCTTTTAGATCATGTGGATGGCCTGGTGTGTGTACATCGTTTACCTGGAGAAGAGATGGCACCAGGATGCACTAAAGGAAGAAGGCAAGCCAATGGAGGCAGTGTGATGCTCTGGGCAATGTTCTGCTGGGAAACCTTGGGTCCTGGCATTCATGTGGATGTTACTTTGATGCTTTAGTGCACCTACCTAAACATTATTGCAGACCAAGTACACCCCTTCATGGCAACGGGATTCCCTGATGGCAGTGGCCTCGTTCAGCCAGCTAATGCGCCTTGCCTTTATGGTAATATGGGAATCAGGACACAGCCCTGGTTTTCTATCAGATTCTATGACTGTACCTGGACAGCCTGTTGGCTGATTGTCTTTCCAGTCCAGGCTGAGATTGGGTCTGGAGTGACAGTCTCTATAGCAACCAGGGACTCAAGCAAAGTCCTGACCAAAAAAGTAGACTATAATATACAAACTCAGCATCAGTCCAGAAAAACACCTGCCAATATCAATGTGTAACTGACCACAAAATCCCTCCCATTCCTCAAGAAAAGATGTGGTCTAAAAATACTCTCATTCAATACAATGTCATTGCGCCGTTATTTCCATGTAGACGACCTTAATCCATTTGACCGGTAAGAAGTCTGCTTTGAATTAGAACAGCAAGGGTCAAAAGTATGGGAGTGTATCTGACACTGCAGTCTGTAACCCTATTATACCCTCATAGTATACCCTAGTATTTCTACCGTCAATGATTCTCAATTTTACCTTGGCTTGGGCACTGTTTATTTAAACAACTTTAAAGTAGCTTTCTCTTCATCAAACCAAGTCAACACTTGAGATATTCCCATCTTTACTCCCAACTCACTTTATTTTCAAAAAAATTCTTCAAACCCAGTGAACAATGCTGCGTTTTGGGGGATAAAAACAAACAACGGAAATATCACTAGACTTAGATTTGATAAATGCAAAGTGATTCAGTGTTCTTTGTCCCCAAACCAGCTGGGGAACAGACGAGCTATTACATAACATCCTCACTCTACTGTCATTTTCAACAGACCCACCTGGATCCGAGTTTACCCTGCAGAAGAGACAGTCACCAGATTCCCAGGGCTATGTGTGGTGATTGTGCACCGTGGACTCCTCTCTCACTTTAGTGGCAGAGGGAATGTGTACAGGGTAGAGCTGTCATGCTGAGCAATTAGGGCTCACAGCTAATCCCATTCTATAGCATCGAGAGGAAAACCACTCCATAGTCCCTTGGTATCCATATCTGGTGATGGTGAGAACGTCACCTTTTCTCGTTGGTGTGTTTAGTGATGGATGGAACTTTGGACAGTACTTTTGGGGGTGGGTTGTTCACGGTAGTAACACAGCATGTGTTCAGAGGGAGGGGTGTGTCCATGGGCAAGGCGATAGGGGACGCTCCAGTTGCTTTGGGCAGGTTGACCAGGGGGGATCCAGTTACTGTAGAAGAGGAGTTTGCTTTCTCCTTGGCCAGGGAAGTCTGAAGCTCAGCTCTCTTGGCTAGAGCAGCCCTTAGCTGATCTCTAATGTCATTTATTTTCTCCTGCAGTTCTTGAAGCTGTATATTTTGTGGAGGAGCAGCTGGAATGGAATTGGAGGGAAGGGAAAGAACCAGGCTAGCTAAGGAGGCAACTGGCCCCCCGTTCTCTGCTTTAGAAGCAACCTCAGCCTCGAACAGGTGCCGACTGTTAAGGGTCTCGAGTTTAAAATGAACATGTTTGTTTTCCCTGCAGGCAGCATCTGCCTTGTCACTGCTGCTGCTGCTCTCGTTGTTCCACTTGGCCGAGGCCACAGAGGGAGGAGCTGATGTTTGGGACACCTGGATGTTGCAGCTGTAAAGAGAGATCGAGAGATGATTAGGCGCTATATAAACGTGTCAGCTCCTGTGACCTTTGTGTGTGATGCTTTATGCAGAACTTGGAGTGTTTCTCACAAAGACTTGGCCTGACTGATGAAATCGTTCTTGCCTACGCATTAGCCTAATTTAGACAACAATGCGGTGGAGGTTTTCAAGAGCTATCACCTTTAGCCAGATCAATAATGCAATGGGCTAATAATGTTTGTCATACTTTAAAGGCAATGTCTGATGATGAGTTGCGGGAAAACATTAGCCTATTACATTACAGTTAGGCTAACGTTAGCTAAAACAAATTCAGAATTGTATTTTCCCTATTAGTATGAGCTTGTGAATGACAATCGTTTTTATGAAGACGTGATTAGAACAGTAGCCATGTTGCATTTCAAAATATACAGGATATGATGTTATAATATCCATTATGCCATACTCCAAGAGGAGCATTTCCAAAGCCATTTTTTTAGAATAGACTTGGGTTGAGAGCAGATATGTCATTGGGGTTTTCAAGTGGGCACCCTCCATCCCGGATGTTTCATTAAGTTGAGCCCAGACACCTCCAGAAGGCTTAGCAGTGAGCAATGACTTACCAGAGCCAGCCCCCTCTATATCTGCTCTCAGCACTGCCAGATATTAAAAAAAGTTGTTTATTCAGCTGTGAGATATCCCTATACTTATCCCTATTACCTATTCCTATGGGCGCTTTCTGCCAACTCTGCAGGGATACTTGCCACCTGAAAAGAAGATATCTTTCCCTACTCTGTTCCTGCAGGCTTGGTAAATGACTCTCTGCAGGAAAGACTTACCTTTTATACCTTTGTCCTGAGATTAAACCACTTTCTATGGTTTTTCAACCTGATGTTCTTTGCCTTTGTGTCCATATAGGATCCTTCCTTTTCAGCCACAGCCACTGGCTTCTTCTTTCTGCTATATCTGACATAGCTTGTATGGTTTGGCGCAATAGTTTGCCTCAGATCCCTCATTCCTTAAGTAGTTTGGTTGTTGATATTGGCACAAATCCACGGCATCCAACTCCACAGGACACACCTTTGTTCTCTAACCTCGCTTTTCTGCCTCAGCCGCTAATTTGCTATAGCGGAGTTTCTTGCTTTCGTATGCCTTGTCTATTGCTTCTTCCCACGGGACTGTTAGCTCCATAAAAATAGAGTAATATTTGTCTTAGGTAATAGCGTAGGTTTATTCATTTTAGCATAGGAATCACAAATCAAACTAGAACCGGTAGATGCACTGCTCCAACTGTCAGGCCAAATCTTGCTGAGAAACACTCTGTTCTGCTGAGATTGAAACCACTTTTAGTTAAACTGACTTTCAAAACGTCAAATCGTGACAAGATTGACAATACCTTTCTTCATTAAACAATAACTTTGCTCACAGCCAAGTAAGAATGACACCAAATTGGGGTTGAGATTGAAAAACACTTTTAGTAAGACTGATTTTGCGAACAAGTCGTGATGAGAATAACACCATGTTTTGACGAGAATGAAAACAACTTTCTGTTAAACTCACTTTGCATGCAAGTTTAGCGAGAATGACCACAAGTTTTGATAAGATTAAGCCTAGTACGACTGAGACCGAAGCATGTCCTAAAATTGACACCGTACCCTTGAATGCCCCAAAAGGAAAACAGAACTTGGAAAATTTGTTTATTCTGCCTCAGATAAACTGAACAAGGTTCAATCGGCATTGAAAAAAATTATTGGTTGAATCATTTGAAATCTTCAAATGAAAGATATGGGAGTTGAAGAGTGTTCCTGTTTTGGTTGAAACTTAAATATTGTTCTGCATTGTAAATATTTTAACACATTGGTAATGTTTTCTTTTGCTGGAATAGAGACCTTTCAGTCAGTTTCCCCAGTATAAATAAAAAAAATAAAAATGATTAGAGGAATTGCGAAAAGGTAGTCCTCACTCAGCATGGTCAGAAGGGAAAGGGAAAGAAAACAGGCTAATCTTTCAAATTTAAGGTGCAACTTTTACACGGAAGTTGAGTTGCTGTATGAGTAGGCAGGTAATTGTCCACAACGTTTTTTGGCGAGGGGGCAGAGGAGTCTTCAGTATGCCTGAAATTGCTGAGAAATGCTGTACCACCCACTTTTAACACACCCCAAACCTGTGCATGTGTTCCTGCCGCTGATTGGGCTATTTCTGTTCCTCACCTCTCCTAGTGTCAGGCCCTAACTCTTAGTTCCCCTCATTACCGTGACATGCACAGCTGTCAACACTTTTATATTTACCCATTACCTGTAAAAGAAACGTACAAAATAGGAAAATACATACTATCTGCTGCAATTTTATACTGAGAACGATTCCTAAAATTTGCCAAATGTCTAGAAAAACTAAACAGTCTTCTACCGTGTGTTCACTGCTGAATACTGCCTGAGCCGTAATAATCCATTTAAAATATGAACACACAGTAACACAAGAATAATAATAATAATAATAATAATATTAATAATAATAATAATAATAATAATAATAAAAGTGCTTTATGTTCTGGACACAAGACAAATTGTGTTACCATGGAATAAAAAACTATGGTGGCCCTGAGAGGCCAAACGCACTGCATCTTAAGAAAACACATGCAAATAGACAAAACACAAGCAAATTAATAAAACATCTACATCAATTTGACAATACATGCACAGCATTTAGAAAAAATTTAGATGTTTTCTTAATTTGCTTGTGTTTTGTTTACTTGTATGTGTTTTCTTAAGTTACAGTGCATTTGGTCCTCAGGGCCACCGTTAAAATCAGATTCACCTCGGCAAAAATGCAATGAAACTATAAAACCTTTTTTTTTTTAAAACCCCAACTAAATTTGATATTAATGATGTCCAGATCATGATAAAACTGAAAGAAGAAAAACACGTCTTGGCAATGGCCTCTACACCGAAGACTGTGTTAGCCAGCATGTCCAACAAGGCTCTTCAGTAATAGTACTTTTGAAGAAGGGGTGCCCAACCCAGTGTAGTGCTCCAAACCTTTAATGCCCAACCCAGTGTAGTGCTCCAAACCTTTAATGTCCAACCCAGTGCAGTGCTCCATACCTTTAATGTCCAACCCAGTGCAGTGCTCCAAACCTTTAATGTCCAACCCAGTGCAGTGTCCATACCTTTTCTCTGTGTTAGCACGTTTCTTCACATCTTCATAGGTCATGTTCAGGGCACGATGGATTTTCTGTCAAAAACATACATCCAGACAGACATTATGATTATAAAGAGACCCAACCTTGGCTAAAAGAGGGAATCTACTGTTTATGAATACATACAGTGCATATCATACTAAACGAACCTTGATACTTTAAATATTACCGTTTACTGGGTTAGCTAAGAAAAAAAACTGAAATGCTGGTTATTCACTGCCTCGGTCCCCAAAAAAGTGACTTCAAGATCAAAACAACAGGTGGCACTGTTTGGCTTTTTTTTAACCAAATGTCAAGGTAATATACAATGTCAGTGCCATTGACTATACCTTTGAGCCAAGATTATGAACCCACAGGATAAAAAAATATTTACAAGCAATACCTGTGTTGATACCAATTTTATTGAGAACATTCATATTTTTTACTAAAGCAGCAAGTATTTAGCACATTTAAAACCATTGCCAAGGAGCTGCAAATGAGAGAAAGCAGAGCTCAGATCAGAGCCAATAAAAGATAGATGTTTGAGGACAGATGCTCAAGGTGTAGCTATACTACAACATAACTCACTAAAAACACACAAGGCACGTAATTAATGGATGAATTACAAAGAAGCACCAAATGGGAACTTCAGAGACTTAAAGGGACACTCCAGACGTTTTCAGCTTGGGCTCTATTTTCTACCCCGGGGTCACTTAGTTAACAATATGGCTTTAGCTTGCATATGCATTCTCTGTCAACAGAAACAGAAATGACAAGCACTCGCCAAAATAGTACATCTAAATATCCCTATAAGGAGGGCTTGCAACTGGGCATTGACAATGCACCTGCGATTGAGAAACTGATAATCGTTCCATCTTGTATTTTCAAACATTGCAATTCAGACTTTATACCTGGTAGCTTTTTGTTAAGAAAATAAATGACAGCCTAGGTAGCCAAATATCATTGATCAAAGTCATGTACCTATTGGAATCTGAAAGTGAATGTAGCGAGATAAGTAAGGGCTGTGGAAAAAAACTGCAAATATCTAAAATTCCCCGGCCACATTGGAAAAGAGTATACAGCTGTGAGAAAATATGTCAGGAGCCTGCAGCAAATTTAGACCCAACCAATATGCATACAAATGTAAAAATGGTGTGTATTTAACAAACTGCCATTAAACAGAATGTGGACCTTGGGACCGGTTATTTAAAATGTTCTATGTAATATCTTGGCAATTTGGTCATGCTAAATGCTACATAAGTATGGAATGAGATTTGTGCCAAAAGTCTACAAAAGTAAAAGCAAAATCCAAAAGCAAAAAAAGGAAAATCCAAAAGCAAAAAAAGATTATCCAAAAGAAAAACAAAAATTCTAACGAAAAATATAAGAAAACTATAAGCAAAACTAAAATCTATAATAAAAAAATAGATAATAAAAAAAATTAACTAAATATATTATAAGTTAAATCTTACAAATTTACAGTTGTTTTTTATGTTTTTCATTTTAGTCATTTTAACCCGCTGTTTTCTTATGTGGGTTTTTTTTTTTTGGTTGTGGATCTGTGTCTTTGCTTTTGGATTTTTTTTCTTTTTGGCACAAAAATCACGTGAGGGCGGGGTTTAAGAGATGATTTCTATTGGCCCATTGTAGTTGAAGTGACAGCTTTTTTGCCTTCCAAAACGTCCATTCTTAAACGCATCATCATTATGCGCTTAAAGACTTTGGACAGCAAGCTGCAAATGAAAGGTGCCGACTTCGAGCGGTGCCGGCCCGTGACACCGGCTGCGGTAAGGTCGACCAAAGCCCTCTGGTGCCCAGGGACGAAAAAGAAGAG
>JAVQIZ010163827.1:0-25584 GCA_036023535.2 Galaxias brevipinnis
CCTGGCCCCTAAACCCCTACTGAGTGGAGCAGTGCCCCTGGAGGGGTTCCTGGCTACACTTCATAAGGTCAGATCCATAACCATGCATAAATACAATAATTGTTGTAAGACACCTTCTAAATCCATAGCCAGGTATACGTACAATACTTATAATAAATCGTTCTTTCTGGGTTTTTTTACACAAAATGTATACATTAAAAGGCTTTTCTATAGCTAATCTATTTCTTGCAGTCTTTACTTCCTAATTGTCAACACTTACAACATAAACCATCACTTGTAAGAAAAGGGATGCATTGGACTTTTAAATGCAAAAGCTGCAATGCCCCCCCAAAAAAGAGAAGGTAGTGGTGGGTGTAACGTTTTCCTCCGTCCACCTGGCAGCATGGCATCACGGAGGTGAAAGTGGAGGAGACGGCGGACGGACACATCCTGCACCTGCAGGCCGAGGACACACTGATTCAGCTGGAGGAGGACGGCACGCACATCGTGTGCGACAACAACGAACCGCTGCGCACGACGCTACGAGACCTGGTGCTGCGCTACCTTCAGAAACTCTGAGCGCCCCCCCAAACCACCGTAACAGATGACTTCTATCTGATGGAGATGTTAACTGTCAGTCGGACTCCTGGACTATTCGAAGAGCGTCGCAGCCACTCGAGCGTTGTTGGCATCCAAAACAAGTGTTCCCCTTCTTCCCAGTGTCTTTGCCGTATGTGGGATATGAGGAATGAAATACCACAATTATCCCCCTCCGATATAGAATTAAACCGTTAAATGGTAGGAGACCGTATGAGGAATGTTAAGACACTGTTGCTGGGAAGAGTTAGTTGATCAAGCCTTCATAGTTTGAACCTATTTGTTTACAGTAGTTTGTTACTGTATTATCATTGTATTAAACAGGACTTTTTTTTTTTTTTTACAATTTTCTAGTCAACTGCATAAACCTAAGGTTGTTGTTTCTTGAATGTCTAAATACCAAAGTTACTATCCATAGAAATGCCACATGCAAAAACTTGTGAGCTGTTTGTTTTACAATAATACAATAATCGTGCAGTATCCATATGTTACATTCTAATTTGGTGTGATCTCAAGAGTTGACCTTCATGAGTGACTAAATTCCCCTGATAAACCCACTTATTCCATAGAAGTGTAAGAAAATGTGTAAGTGCTACTGCAACATATCCACACATTACATTGTGTAGTAACCTTATGAAAGAGAGAAGTGAAAGACCAATTTGTGTCTCAAAATATTTAATTGATTAACAGTTTACGTGCAGCTAAAATACATTTAATAACATTTGTCAAATGTACAATATCTTAAATATACAGTGTACTATAGGATAATTGATTAGATGATACACAGCAGCAGATGGAACTGCTGTGAATAGTTAAGTCTGAGTTTTTGGCTCAATATAAACTAAAATGCAACCTTTCCTGAATACATTCACAAACAAAAAATAAGAAAAACAAAAACCAATCCCCTCCCCTTTAAATACCTACATTGATCACAACATCAGTGACAATGATCCTCAGAAGAAAGCAATTGTAAATTGGAAGTGGGGCAGTTGTGTACAAGTGTGTCTACTGATAAACAGTAGGTATATGGGTTGCATGTGCTGAACAGAAACTATAAACAAGCAGTAGTGCATCTGAAGGGGCTTTGGAGGGATGACATCACAACCCCATTATGTTACCTGAGGGCAGTTTGGTCTTCAGCAGATTGCGCTACACACTTGATATTTATAAATGTATGTGGATTACAGAACCAGTACTGATTATGCCACAAATTAACCTTGCCTCACATACACTCAAGTCATAGGCACTTGCTTGTGGGTATCTGTTTGATTTGGTAAGGTGTAAGCAACTTAGTGGTGACATATTCCTTATTAACTTAAATTGAGGAAAGTAAACTTAAAAAGCAAAACCCAATCACATGAGGATGGATCATGCAACAGAAACTCACCAATAATCCTCAGATCTACACAAGTGCCTTGTAGGTTAGAGGGCAAGATTATAGAAAGTCCATTTAGTAAATTGCTTTGGTGGAGTCGGTCAACCTTTTCATACTTCTGCTTTTATCGTGTAGTGGTCCTTTTCTACTTGGACTCTTTCTCAGCTTCTAGCAGCGCCGATTTGATTCCCAACTTTTGCAGCTCTTCTACCAGGTCTCCATTCTGGTGCATCTGTAGCAGGATATCGCAGCCACCGACAAACTCACCGCTGAAATATACCTGAGGGATAGTTGGCCAGTTGGAGAACGTTTTTACTCCTGAGGACAGTACGAAAGATGGGTTAGGTATTTTAAAGATACTTTGCAGCATTTAATACACATAAATGGAGTGTTGATGATTTTTGACTAATTCTGGTTAAAGACAGATACACCAAAACACTGCACCTTAGACTTGCTCTATTCCTCACCAGTATGACTGAATTATTATTTTTATTTTCACAAATGGTTGCAGATTTAATCCTTCCCCAAAAATGACATTTACAGTGAAGTGCTGATGCATTCTAATACCTAGAAAACACGAGCTACTTCCTTGTACTGTTCCTTATTGTTGCCGGCCAACATTGTCAAAGCTATAGAACTATAGAACTTTCCTGTAGCTTAACTGTAGATGTGTCAGTGCTTAGGGTAGAGAGGTCTTACGTTGGACAATAACCACACCCATCAGATACTGCTGCAAACCCTTGATAAAATTGTGTCAGGCTGTCAGTTAGGGTGGCCTCCACAACTACCCCAGGGAGTAATAATTGCACATATTTGTTCTGCCCTGAAGTGCTTAGTTAACACCGTGAACAGTTTGGGGTAAATCTTCTAACTCTACATCTATCTCAAAAATAATTTGAAGCATATTGTGAAAGCGGACACGATAGATTATACTGAATAGTGGGTGACTGACTGACTGATGCCTTGTTAACGTTACAATTCTATTTACATTTTCTAAGAATCTTGTAAGACTGACCTTCTCTCAGAGTTTGATCCTCCAGCACATTATATGAAGCATAGTCATCCACACCATGCATTCTGAGGATCTGAACAACAGCGTTACTGAAACCACACATAGGCTGTGCGGGCGTCCCTTTCATAAACACGACCACTTTGTCCTTCTTTACGATGTTACCAAGGTCTTTCTGGATGTCTGTCGCCGCACACATGAGTCTGACCGACGCAAACGAGACATGTCCATTGGCTTGCCTTGGCATAAAGACGGCTGAATTTGCTCTAAGGCACCTGGCGGTTGACAGGATAAGATTATTCATGATCTTCGGTAGACTGTGAGGAATTCTTCGTAATAAGTAATCGCGGTTTAAACTGACGGACGCACGATAACAAGCACTCGACAGCTAAACACGACACAGTACACACAAATATGAATGTAACCTAAACCTAGGGTGGAAGTAAGTAGCTAGATGAGGAAGCTCATTGGACAGGGAGTGATAAAAAGAATCTGCGATTGGTTTATGTAAGTGTCAATCATATTTGTTACACAAGAAAACAGCATAATTAACGGGTAGAGTTTGAAGTTAAACAACAAATTATCATTAATATTAAACATTTTTATTATCCATGTATTATATTTGTTTAGGAGTGTTGTTACAAGAAATACAATAAATACATCCATGTTTACAGAGGACTTCCGGTTATATTTTAATTATAATTTTTTTAACTCCTTTGCTGGATCACGTTCTGGCAAAAATACAGAAAAATATATTTAACGAAATAGAATTAACATTAAAATAAGAAGAGGAAAATTTTTTTAGCTAGGGCTTTTGTTTTGTAGTAAATCATATTCTTCTATTGTGCTAATGCATATCAATGCATTTTTACTTTTCATGGATTCAAGGTTTTCAAATAATAAAGATACTCATTATGAAATACACTAAACATAGGTTTGGTTCTAACTGTTTTCAAGAAAGGAGGATTTAGCGTAACCTTTCCAAATCACACTCCATGAACTGGGGTCCAGTTCAGTAGGTGGCAACAATACTACAGAAGTTGGTTGTCAACTGCCCAAACAAAGTCAGGGAAGAAGAACTACTTCCTGTCGTTCAAATCAAAAGCACTTTTACAACACTCCGTCGCTGATCACTTTGTTAGTTAATTTATTAGCACTTCATTCATTCTAATCGGACAGTGATGTGGCAGCAGCGCAATACATGAATTCCTACAGATACGAGCCTGCAGCGTCAGGTAATCTACCCAGTATTCGTACAATGGTCTTAATTACTCGTTGAAGTGTACATTATGTTGCAACTAAGTCCTTCCTTTTACTTATCTAAGTAAGCCATTTCATAACATTAGGTATGAGAAATACTTTGCTTCTGCTATGACATTGAGGTGGCCCATGGACAGTCCTTGTCTGTCCGCGTCATTCTCCTTTGGAACTAAATGGATCCGATTAGCATTGACTGCAGCCTTCTCAGACAGCCCCTTGCAAGGAGCAATGGCGTGGGGTTTGAGAAGGAGGCACAGAAAAAACTCAAAGAATCAAAAGGCGTGACTTGAATAGCTTGAGTTTCACGTGCGATGTTCTTTGTACACATTTATGCCCCCTGCTTTCCACGGTGGTGTCGGTCCCTCTCCCGTGACCATCACCTTTCTTGAAGCAGGCAGAATATAATTTAGACAGGTTGATGTGATTTGAGCAATGGAAGTTGTTCCTGCCAAACACTTCTAAACTGTCACACGGTCCCATGTGCTACCTGAGCCTCTTTTGTTGCGGCAGAGAAAGGAACTTTAATTTGGAGCTAAGTCTGGCTCACTTTCTACTCCCGTTTACTGCTTCCTGTGCAGGGGTCAGTAGTTTTGGGGGTGTACAGTATCTCACTCAAGAATATGGAACATAAGGATTACAATCAAGGCTGGGAATTGCAAGATCTTGAAAATATATAAATCCCAATAAATATATAATCACATTTTAAATTAGTCATTTAAAATGAGTGAGTGAGTGAGTCATTTATATGACTGGAGGGGGAAGAATAAATGTCCTGCAGACAGGAGGTGGCAGCAAATGAGTGGAAACAGTGAGCCAGGCCTTATTGCTCATTTGCCTTGATTTGTTTGAGATTCCGTAATACAAACAGCAAATCTGCGATTGATAGGGCTATGCTATCCTTTATTTTTTTCCAATTTATGTTTTAGTCTTTACCAAATATCATCTAGCAATTAGCTAGTGAACAGTTAGCTGATAATTTAGCATTAAACCAAGTGAAGCACAGTGTCATTGTAAGTTCTCTGATCAAACTGTTCTAAATGAACGTTGTGCCCATAATTCGCTCAAGATATCATGGGAGTCAGGAATAACGTGGACACTTTTTTGCATTCAGCTGCCAACGTTCTAGTCTTAGCTGTAATAGGGTGAATGTAAAACATTTTTCTGAACTGATTTCCCAAAATGTAACAAAGTCTTCTCTACAGAAAGGTCATTGGAGGCTGTGTCTGCTGAGCAAGTGATGACAAACCTCAGCCCGACGTGGATGTCATATTGTTACACCAATGTCCAAATCTGTACAAGTACAACTATAGTATAATTCATGTCTTGCGTAAATGTTAGTTTATCATCCCAGGAAAGGAATGTAAATTAAAGAAGTTTCAGTTGAAAAAACATTTTGTGTATATTGCCTTGTCATTTTGGTGTAAGTCGCTAAGTGTTGAAGTAAATTTAGTTTCTTAAGTTTGCCTTAGAGGTGTGGCCCTGGAGTGAATAAATCAAGAGCACTTGAAGCATGTTCTGGCAGGACTACTTTAAATTCTCTTTTTCTCATCTGGTGCTGTCTTTCAATGAACTTTGGTCCAGTACAGCTTAAACACTGTCTTGGGTTCATGTTCTGTACTCTTTGATTAAAAAAAATGATTCAACAGTTTGGGATCCATTGGAAATATTTACTTGGTTGATCAATCAATCATCTTGACCTTTTACAAGAGCCATCTCTCAATGTTCACATGGCAAAGCAATACAAGGACAGCTATTCTAAGCGGCAAGAATTAGTGGGACTGATAACTGACCAACGGAAACTGAGGCTTGAAGGTAATGTAAATTAAAGACGTTTCAGTTGAAAAAACATTTTGTGTATATTGCCTTGTCATTTTGGTGTAAGTCGCTAAGTGTTGAAGTAAATTGTTGTTGCCTACTGATTTTAATATGCATTGTAAAGTGTCCTTGGGTTTTAGAAAGGCGCTCTTAAATTAAAGTTATTATTATTAGTTTTAAAATGAACAGATGATCTATGAATTTCGGACCGCAAGGTAAATGTATGTTATTCTCACTTTTAAGTAAATAAATCTTACGCGACCTCTCGGCAGTCTGCATTGTAATGTTATTTTTCTACATCGAGTCAATTCTTTACAAAATTCAACGACTGCTCGGGAGCATGTGTCTGGCCTGTAAGAAACCTTGCAACATATTGCAAGCCATCATTTGTGTTTGACACCGGATTACACAATACTATAACCCCAAACATTAAACACAAAATGTTTTATATTGGAAAAACATCTATATTCAAGTATTATTGTAATTTGGCTTGTATGAAACTGATAATAGTTTAAAGTTATGCCATCTGCATTTCTTCAATATTTGCATTTTTCTGTAAAGTAATTTCCCCCCGTCACAACTAGCTCTTGGCAGAATTCCTGTCCATACCTGCCTGCAACAATGCGTGTGTGTCTGTGTGCTACAACACGTTTAAAACAACCATTTGATACTGACAATAGGTCAGCTCCTCCAGAGTGAGCTGATGTAGTAGTAGTGTCACCTCTCTTGTCTCTCAGGGGAAAGGCAAACTGTCCAAAAGAGGACTTTCACTAGGTGGATTAACATCCACTTAGCTAAGGTAAGGCACATTCAATATGACGTTACTGTCTTTTAAGATAATCAATCTCACAATTTATCTAAATTTAGTAAAAGTACATATCTTA
Source organism: Galaxias brevipinnis (assembly GCA_036023535.2). NCBI lineage: Eukaryota > Metazoa > Chordata > Actinopteri > Galaxiiformes > Galaxiidae > Galaxias > Galaxias brevipinnis. The sequence continues at coordinate 6,920 of JAVQIZ010163827.1, forward strand.
CTGGCACCAGTGTGTTGTCTGTCTGACAGTGTGATCCTCCTATTGAAGTACTGGACTTGTTCGAAGATATTCAAGATGGCCGGATACTCTTGGCACTGCTTGAGCAACTGTCTGGATGTAAACTGGTAAGAATGAACCTTGAAGAAAAAAAAAAAAAAAGAAAAAAAAAAAAATATATATATATATATATATATATATATACCACCAGAAAAAATAAGTGATTACCTGACATTGCCCCTGTTTTCTTTAGCAATTATTGAATTCTGTTATTGTGTGTATATGATGCTGTTTATGGTAGCTCTACAGGTTTAGACCGGCCTCACATCACATCTTTAAACTGAACAACATTTCCAAAGCGCTGACTTTCCTCGATGACAGACATGTGAGTGGTTTGTTATTTGATTGATTTATTAATTTGATTCTTTGATAGAACATGTTTCACATAAGCCTGAGAAACAGGGGTTATCATTATCATATTTGGCTGTCCTTAGCACTGCGATCTAGACAGACAGAACAGTATGTTTCCACCCCCTCTTGCTGTGCAGGTTAAGCTGGTGAGCATTGATGCCTCCAGTATCGCTGATGGCAGTCCTGCTGTAGTACTGGCCCTCATTTGGAATATCATCCTTTTCTTCCAGGTAATGTTGTCTCGTTCTCATTCCCGTGTTCTTTTTATCCCCAGTAGTATCCTTATTATTATTTCCATTAAATAGCAACCCCATCTCACTCACTCACTCTGTCTGTCTCTGTCTCTCTCTCTCTCTCTCTCTCTCTCTCTCTCTCTCTCTCTGTGTCTCTCTCTCTCTGTCTCTATATTTCTGTCGCGTTCGGTTTCCTTCTCTCTCGCTCACCACACACACTTCAATGCACTTAACCTATAGTAGGTTGTGGGCTCACATTGAATGTCATCTCTTCTTCTCTCAGATAAAAGAGGTTACCAGAGGTCTGCATAAACTCTCTTCCAGCCTCACTTCACTATCCATCAACAGCTACCCTTCCTTTGGTGACCTTTCACCTCCACCCTGTGAGATCATCCCCAGTCCTTTCAAAACATTGCCTTCCAAGGGCAAAAGGGCTGCCAAAACACCTAAGTACAATGGGAAAGCCATCAATATACTACTACACTGGGTGCAAATATGCACATCTAAGTAAGTTGAACGGGAAAGAATCGAACGCGCCAAAATGTAGTCTCACGACGAAATGGTATTAAAACTCCTTACGGTGTATCGTGAAATGTACCGATACGCCCATATATTCTATTCACAAAACAGAAATTTTTTATATTAATTATGCAGTTTAAGTAACTCTCTTGGGCACAAACTAATTATGTTTTGGTCAGAGATTTTAACCCACAGTGAGCATACCCGAATTAGGAATTAAACCATTTAGATAACTGTTTGGAATATGCTTGGTAGTACTGCTACCAAATTATTATAATACGCTGTTTAATTAAAAATTATTTAAATTCACATACAGCTTTCACTAGTCTCCCTCTGCAGATTGTTTCTGTTCTGTTTGCCAGATTTGGAGTTGAGGTGTGTGACTTCAGCAAGAGCTGGATGAGTGGCCTGGCTTTTCTGGCCTTGATCAAGTCCATAGACCCAGGTCTGGTGGACCTATGGGAATGTTTGGCCGGGGAACCCAAGGAGAACGTAGAGGAGGCCTTCATGATCGCTGAGCATAGGCTGGGCATACCGAGACTACTGGAGCCAGAGGGTACAACTCACACCCGACACACGTATTATAATATTGTTATACACTGTACAGTGTTCACGCTGCTATACACATTGTCTACACACCTTTCTGGTAATTCCTCTATTTATTGTTGATGTTTTCTCATACAAAATATTCCTAACAAACAGGATATTTTGTGTTTTCATTGCAGATGTAACCTCCAGTCCTCCAGATGAGCAGTCGGTCATTACATATGTGTCCCAGTTCCTACAACATTACCATGACCTGGATGAAGTGAGGGAGAAAAAAAAAAATCTTTTTTTTTTCAGTTTCTTTTCATTTATTTTACGACTGAAATTACAACAGTAATATGTGTTCCCTTTTGTTTTAGGATGCTGCCTCAGACTTTGGATCAAGCGCAGACGTTTCGATTGACAGTTCCACTTCACAACTACCCAACCCCTCAGCCAGCAGCTGTCAACACTCAGGAGCCAAGTTTCCAAGCTTGGAAAAGAACAATGAGACTCGGCTATGGACCAAATGGGAAACATGTGCATCTAACGGGACTCAGACAGCTGTCTATCACCTGCCTGAGTTGAATACATCCGCCGTAACCATCACTACTAATATGTCTTCTACTGGTTTAACCCAAAGCCCCAGTCCAAGGACGTGTCCAGGGAACATCACGGAGGAGCAGGCCTTGGGTGAGATGTGCGCGGATGAGGGGAACTTCTCCCTGAGCTCCAACGAAGGCGTCTACACTTTGTCGCCCCTGGACTCGGACGAGGAAGATGCCTACAATTACATTCTGGGCCTCAACAAGGACCTTCCTGATCCCTTTGAGTCGCAGGACTTTGATCAACACCGAGTGTGTGTTGCACAGGAAACCGAGAGAGAGATTCACCCAGAGTCTCACCCACGAGGGAGGCTGGACAGCGACACTGAGCAGGGCTCACTACTAAGGGAGGTGTCAGGTGTTCAGACGAAAGGTTTCGAGCTGGGATGTGCCGAAGGACCAAATTCTAAGGACCCAGAGCACATTCACATTCACTCAAAGGACGGTAAGAGGGATGGTGATAATCAGCGAGCCGTTTGTATGGTACCTTATCTGGAGAGACTACAGTTAAAAACGAAAGAAGAAAAAATGGATAGAGGAAGTATAACAGAAGAATGTAGAAAGCTAAATGGGAGCGCGAGACACAAACTGTTGACAGAGGGATTCGCCACGGAGGAGGAGGACAAGGAGGATTTGAATATTATCGCTGTATATGTTTTTGAAGATGACATGCAGAGCAAGAGAAGACAGGAGGGGGAAGTTGTTCAAACTGGCTTTGAAGAAGCGGAGGATGAAATGAAAAGACATGCTTGGGAAGAGGGGAAGGGTGTGAGGATGGACGAATGGAACGAGGAAAAGGAGGATTTGATCCACGATGTAAACAATTGGGAGGAGGAGAGGGGGAGCAAAGGGATGGTGAATAATGATGTGGAGCAAGAGGAGAAAGGAGTAACAGGGGATCCCGAATGCTGTGAGAGAAAGAAGGAGGAGACTGGACCTGCAGATGTTGAAGTCGAGGAAGGGAAAATGGAGAACAATGTTTTCAGAGAGGGGGGAATTAAAAGGACAGAGTTGGTAGCAGAGTTCAGACAAAGGTTTGGCATAGAGCAACACAACGAACCTGTCATAACAGAAGATACCTTGGAAAAATATGAAGGAGAGATGGATGAAGAAGAGGAGAAGGAGCAGAAAATAGAGAACTGTTTTGAGAAGGACGAGGACGCCACAAAGGGAGGTCATCTCAGTGAACTAACACCAGCAGAGGTATCTGAGGAGATGGACACCCATCATATCCATCAACAACCTGACAATACATCTCTGCGTCAAAAATCATCTGCCAACACTAACAAAACAAAAAGGTATGTATTTTCTTCCAAAAACAAGCATATATCTAATTAAACCCATCCAAAGAATCTAAAGTATCCAGTTAATTTACTTTTACAGTAACTCAGATTAGATTAGATATGTTTTTAGTTGTAAACTCTAATTTAATTGAATATGTGTCTTGTCTGTTTATTTTCGACAGTGCTCTATGCGTGATCCCTGATTGTCTGGCGCCCTCTAGTGGCTTAACAAGGTCAGAACAGGACGTGATGCTAATCCTGTGGATTCTGCTCTACTGCTACTTTGTTTTACCTCAGATTAACTTTCTCTGACTACTCCTTCCTGGTCACTCTAAGTAACTATCAGTTTGGAAATGTTTGTTTTGTATAAAAGAAACATGACAACTTTAATCTTTTTGAAATGTGAGTCTGATGCTGTCAATAGTGCAGTCTGGGCGAATGGTTTAATAACCACAAGATGGCAACATAAGGCCAGTATTGCAGATTCTATATTAGTACGTGGCCAAGTGTGTGTCTGTGATTAGTGTACTGTGCTAAAGAACTCCTGTGACTTGTCAGGTAATTAGCATAGCAGCAAGACGTTAATGAGCACTTATACATTTCCCAGACTAACTTAATGAAAACAAGTTTCTCTGCCAGGTTCACACAAACATACACGTTTGGAATGAGTAAGATTAACCTCACAGAGTTCATGAAAAACACGCAAGGATTCTCTCTGACAGATGCCTCTTTCTCAAAGATCTTGATAAGACTTAACAATGTTATTTTGATCACATCAACACAGTTGGTTTAACCAGTATGTTGGCACTGAACTAGCAATAGTATTATTGTAAATAAAATAAAAATGTCTGTGACATTTGCACGGTTACATTCTATACTACTAAAACCATTTCTATCAAATATTTGATTTCGGGGATCTGTTTTAGCCACGTAGTCTGGCAAGGCTCCACGAGACAGTTGAGTTACATAAGGTATGCTCCAAATCGAAGTTACTCTGCCTAAAAAAAAACAAAAACAGAGCTGCAATGATTAGGTTACGGAGTGTACTCTCCTTACACACACACACACACACTCTCTTTTGTTATCTCCCTCCCTCGGCTCCTGCTCACACACACATTTTCTGAGAAAATTCTGACAGATTGGGCCTGTTTGCTTGGAGTTTGTCCATTGGGTCAACGACATGGCCCTAGAGATCAATACCCTTTAAAAACACCAATGCCAACTTACAGAAGCCAATGGAAAACAACCAGCCGCCGGAGCTGGAGTTTAAACGATGGTACGGGAGACTTCATGACAGGGAGAGGCCTGTGTCTTCATACTGGGCCACGCCGGGGAATTCATACGAAAGAGAGAAAGAGAGAGAGAGAGAGAGAAAATATATCATTAACATTGTGGGTAGCTGTACATTGCTGACAGGCTTTCCTAACTGACTTACTAAACCGGGGTCACCGAGGCACCCAAGAGATTCCCTGAGAGGAAAATCAAGGACGCCCAGTATCAACCAGGACACCCCATCCATCCGCTCTGACATGACCTTTGATCCTAAGTGTAGGCTCAACCACACTCACAACCACCATAGGTCCCCCAAGGGCAGCGGTAGCACATTCCCCCCTCCTTTTCCTAAGCTCTTTCTTGGGCCTGACCTCCATTTTGTTCCTGCCCTGCTGGATCTCTGGGTCGAAGGGCGTGAGTTGAGGCCCTGGAAAACTCTCGAGGCTGAACGCATGTCAGCATTCAAATGGAAGGTGTCCACTACCGAACTATAGTATCAGAGGTCACTGACACAGCTATACAACTGTAGTAGGTTAAGTAGCATCAATATCAACTTCTCTACTAAAAAGAGAAAAGCTTGTAGGGCAAAAGACACTTTTCACACATACAAATGTGCTGCTTACTATTTACAGTTTTTCTGGGTGGAGTGGTTGGACTGCATTTTTTGTCATCGTTATTCATGGAAAGAAGATAAGTTTAGTGGTAAGAAATGTAATATATATTCAATAAAGCAAATAGCAGTGTGAAGATTAATAACATAGGAATGTCACACCCCAACCACACTAACGGTTAATCTTGAGAAAATGACCATGTCATCAGAAAGCCATTACAAACCACAGATTCCTGGCCCTTCATGATTACATTTTTTTTTCATTAATTAGAAACCTCGAAATTCAATTCTAGCATCTTATGAATCTTATTTTAGATATTATGTTTTGAGTAAGTATTCACACTATGGGTTTTATACATTTTGTTTGCAATGGATTATTTAAATATTATACTCACACTTAACCAACTCTGAATGTCAGTGCCCATAGTTCCCCACATTCTTTTCATTTATACACATTATTACTACTTCTCCAAGAAGTCATAGGGTAAAGCCACTTTTTAATAATCATCATATTTTCTGCAGCAAAACCCTTTTTAATTTAAAAGAGAGGTGTGTGTTTGTGTGTGTTGGGGTGGGGTGGGGGTTAAGGTGAAATGCCAGTGTTTTTGAGTGAGTGACTTTGTGCCTCCTATGTGTGGAAAGAAAGTGTGTGGCGTCAGTTACCTGTTGGTTGGAGAAGAGGGTCTGAATACAATTGCATAGGTGTTTGTGTGCAAAGTGTGGCTAAGAGATTGGCCATTGGCCGGGGTGTATGTGGGTGGCTGTTTTTGTATGTATGGGTGTTTGTTTAGTTCTGTGTGGGTGGATATTGATCGATGGTCATGTAAATGGACTCCCCTCTTAAAGAGCCCCTTGTGCCACATGGTATCGGTTGGTTGGTACAATGATGAATTATGCTGAACTTCTACCCTGTCAGCAATAATTGTAGTTTTTTGCCTCCGTAAGCGGCAGGTAGCTCCTTAACACCGAATAAAGCAACAAGACAACGCCTTTTTATTTTTATTTTTTTTACAAATTGATTGTTGTTTTCAAGCACGGGCAGAATTATATTTCCCTCAAAGTTTCTACTGAGAAAATCACAGTTTGGAAAGTAAAGGCCGCTGGGGTATTGTCCATTCTTTGAGATGTTATTGATTTGTCTAAGGTTGCACCAACGCGACAAAACGCATTGAGATAGGTCCTACTCGACCGATAAAAGTAGTTTGTTAAAGCCGTGTATGCCGTGAAAACAAAATATAACCCTCTGGTGGATAGCCTACGTTGTAAAAGGATAAAAGATCAAATTAAACAAATCTTCCATTATTTTCTCAGTACTAATTTAATTGTGGACTGGGACACAGGGTCAGTTGGAGACCGTTATCTGTTTTGAGTCAGGTTATCACATTCTATCGACTGAACCATATTGCACTGTCCTTCCACTTGCTCACTTACTCATATGTGAACTCATACGCATCTCTTTCCCACACAGGAGGAGCAAACACATGTTTGTACGTACGTACACACACACACACACACACACACACACACACACACACACACACACATACATACACACGCACTTACCAAAAATATCTTCCCACATTCACATACGCCCTGTTTATCTCCAGCTACCTTACATTCCATCTCCTAAATTGCCCTATTTTTGGACTAATCCATCTAGGCCATCATGTGGTCATGCAGGAAATGGATGAGACCAAGTCAAACGATGGGTTAGCATTGCCGTCACGCGGGATCCTTCGATCTCACCTCATATCACCTCTAACAGCTGAGCTGCTTCAAAGTAATAGTTGACAAGACCCTGAAAGCCCTAGCTACAATTTTCCAGGCTCTTAGGATGGTTTTTTTCAACATCAATTCCTTTGAAATGTGTTTTATAGCTTGTTGTGGGGATTAAAAAAAGATGTGATACTTTGTTGTGGCCCTTGCTAGCTATTAAAATGTTTGATAGTTTGAGTGTGTTTTGAGGGGACATGAGTTTGATGTGCTAGACTTTCTGGTCTAACTGACGGAACGCTTGAAATTTAAGAAATAAAAGGGTTCTTAGTAAAAAATGAGATGGCTGTGGTTAAAATCCCCCAGTCTGTAATTTCAACCCTCCATGTAGGCTACTTGCACTTATCTCGAGCACAATGCAGTTCTCTCTCATAATTATGGTATTTTCTCTGTCGTCATTAAAGCACTCACAACCTATTTTCCCTTTTCACGTAACAATACCGTTGTATGTAATCATGCAGAACCGCTTCCCCAGCGGAAAAAATATTAATGGTGAACAATAACACGAATCTTAATGCATTCTTCGAATGAAACATTTGAAACTGCACCGCGACCTTTGGTAAGTGAGCAAACTTCCCCCAACCGGAGTCCAGTCATTGCTAGCCGAGATGTTGATATGAACGTCCTGCGAGATGATGAATATAGAGAGTGACTTGATTAATCAGACAGCTGATTAATCATGACTGGCACAAATGTCAGCCCATTTATCTATTTGCAACCTTTCATTGTGATGAATCGCAATGGTTTTCCAATCTGGAGGCTATGGTGGTATAAGTGTTTAGACATGTACATTATATTGTGAAGATAATCCTACACTGCTGAGTCTGTGAAAGGCTACGGTGTGCCATACTGCTTTTTTTTTTCATGTTACTCAGCGGTGTGGACTATAGCCTAACAGGCTGTCAGGTGCTATTGTTGATAGAGTGAGAGCTGAACAGTTAGGAATGCTCTTGGCGATCAATCTGTCATTGATATCCTAGCAACAACAAAGAACACTTTTTATCAAGGATGATAAACCATCTTGACATTCCTCCAATATCGTGTCAGCAATGTAGAAATTGAAAGAGCAGAAATGTGGACCATGAATTGAACAGGTTTATAATCCAGGCGCTTGTCTGTGAGAGCAGATTGATTAGTAAAGTGTCGGCCCCCTAAAGTGTACGAGGCCAACGTGAATAAAATGGATGAGTGTAAGTTATTGTCCTTCCAACTCTGTAGCCACCACCTTCAGTTCATTCCAGAGGAAAATGACTGCGGCTTATTGCATAATTGGATGTGGACACGACCAGATAATTATCTTCCAGCACAGGTCAAAAGGGAAAGAGGGCTGATCCAGGGCCGCCCACACAGCGTTTGGTCATCTGATTAAGCCAGGGACATAAATAGGCAGAGGTCTTGTCAAACTGTCTCCGGCAAACAGTACTTTGACGGTAAGAGCTGCTACACCACACTATTACAAAAAAGAAAAGATGACGAAAAGTGTTCGTATTGTTATATTGTCTCTTTGAGTTTGAGTTTGTTTGACACCTAACTAGAAAGTATGCATGTGCGTAGTACTACATTGATTTAGGGGGTTTGCTTGCTTGTTCGTGTTTGCTTCATCATGGAACCATTGAAGTAATTACACCTTAAAACCCTGATTAAGTGTATGGTAGATTACATGGACTGTAAATTTGGGCCTATGGCATATTTATTTCACTAGCAAACTAGGTCACACAATTACGTAAATTATTACAAAGGACATATCCAAGAACCATTTTTAGAACATCAACATAATCTGTGACGTGAGGTGAAATTGTAAAATGTTAAGCCATGTTGACTTCACGAGAGTAATATATTTACATTTTTAGGCCCACTTTTTGCGGTCAAGAAACATTGGAAATATATAGGTAGTCTTTCAAATCAAACTTCAAATTCTGTTAAATGTGTTCAGATGGTGGTTAAAAGCTGTGTCAGTCTACCAATATTATACAAATTTGAACCTGGCTTTGCATTCTACAAATGCACTTTATTTGTTTACAAATACTTATACTTTTCAAACCATAAATCCCCCCCCACCCACCACCACCAAACGCTGCTCTAAACAGGTGATCAAGATGCGGAGTATAACCTGTGCGATCGTGGCCGTGGCTCTGAGCGTGGCGTGGGCGGCGCCTCACGAGGGCGACCACCAGGGCCACACGGCCGAGCAGTTCCACCACCTCCACCACGGCGCCGGCGAGCCCCACCACACGCACGGCGGCAGCGAGGACGAGAGCTGCCACCGCCTGGCCCCCTTCAACGCCGACTTCGCCTTCGCCCTCTACAAGAGCCTGAGCGCCAAGGCTGGCGCTGCCAAGAACGTCTTCTACTCCCCCATGGGCATCGCCACGGCCCTCTCCATGCTCTCCACCGGCGCCAAGGGAGAGACCCACAGCCAGCTGTTTGCCGCTCTGGGCTACGGCACCACGCTGACTCAGGAGCAGGTGAACGAGGGCTACGAGCACCTCCTCCACATGGTGGGCCACGCCCGCCAAGACATGGTGCTGGACATGGGCAACGCCCTGGCCCTCCGCGACGGCTTCAAGCCCCACCAGAAGTTCCTGGAGGACGTGAAGCACTACTACGCCAGCGAGGGCTTCACCGTGGACTTCGCCAAGCCCGAGGTGGCGGCGGCGGAGATCAACAGCTTCATCGCCAAGAAGACCAACGACAAGATCACCGACCTGGTGAAGGACCTGAGCCCTGACAGTGTCATGGTGCTGATCAACTACGTGCTGTTCAGAGGTAGGAGGGCGGAGACGCAAACATGCGCGCGCGCGCGCGCGCACACACACACACACACACACACACACACACGTGCATACCTGAACGCACACCATGCACAGACACACTCTACATGCAGACCCACTTCTACGCACTTAGACTCATGCACGTACAGCCACACACACACACACACACAGCCACACACACACACAGCCACACACACACAGCCACACATATTTCACACCCACACTATCCTTTCACTTCCTTTCTTCTGTCATTCTGTGGCACAGACCCACACACACACACCCTGATTACAAAAAACTTCAGTCCTTCAGGCCAACTCGGTTGGATATAGAAAGCATATTATAATAATGCATTTTCAGTTTTCTGCAGTTATACACACAAACAACTGCAACATAATGTCATTTAATATTCTCTCACTTCACTATAGAAATCTAGAGCAATGCCAGTCTCTATTGGCGAATGAAGGCTATCATTGGGGGAAAATAACAGCAAGTGATCTTCTGCAAAAAAAACAAAACTCCACTTCCTTAAAATGAAATTTTTCCCCCCCCCTGGTTCTTCCTCCTTGTCCCGTCCGTACAGGAAAGTGGGAGAAGCCTTTCGAAGCATCCCTGACGACCAAGGCGGAGTTCCAGGTGGACGAGAGCACGACGGTGCAGGTGGACATGATGAAGAGGACGGGCCGCTACGACTTCTACCAGGACCAGGACAACCACACCACCGTCATCATGCTGCCCTACAAGGGCAACACCTCCATGATGATCGTCCTGCCTGACAAAGGCAAGATGGCCGAGGTCGAGGGCTACATCAACAAGGACTACATCAGGCACTGGCACGACTCTCTCTTCAGGAGGTAGGTGAAGTTACTGTGGAGCAATATGTGGCTCCACAGTCAATATGCGGAGCGTTTTTGTTTTTTACAGTTGGAAATGGTTGATATATTGTTCTGCCTGCTTTAGGAGTGAGTTATGAAGGTTCTGATCAAAAGAATTAGTACTGAAGAGCAGTTTAGTGTAGTATAAGTAAATGGTGTAGTTTTAGTGCAGTATAAGTAAACGTAGTCATTGTATTAACACATTCAAGAACAAATACAAGAACCTTTGCTTTGTTCCCTTAACAAGTTAATGCATAATCTTTGTGTCTTGTCTCTTCCAACCTCTGGGATTGAGAATGATAATGCATAAGCATAACGCATACTAATTTGGATACCATTGATGCAAGGGATACTGATAATAACGTATTTTTTTATCTCCAATATTAAAACCAGTGATAATGAAAGCTTTGCCAACACAATATTTAAAACGTTAGCACAGTAATAATGTGATTTTGGTAACATGGAAATGGTTATTTGTGTCTGTTTCAGCTCTGTGGACATCTACCTGCCCAAGTTCTCCATCTCCGCCTCGGCCTCTTTGGACGACACGTTGAAAGAGATGGGTATGGTCACAGCCTTCAGCGACATGGCCGACTTCTCGGCTATCTCCGACACCAAGCTAAAGGTTTCCAAGGTAGGAATAAGACCTGTTAAGAGTCTTATAGGAGAGAACAACACCCGATAAAGGGTCTTATAGGATTAACGTAGTAGAGGAAAGATTAAAATGGCCTCCCGTTTGTTTTGTTCTGTTTATTAAAGTGGCCTCCTTCGCTCAAGGGGAGTTTGTCAGGAAGTTTTAAATTCAAACTTCTTAAGGGTGTCTAATCATAATTCAAGTAGACCAGAGTGGCAATCAAAAGTGATTGTATTTCCAATACTAGGATACTTGTAAACTGTGACGGGATTCTTGTGTGATCAATCCCAACCCCTCCAATAACAGATGGCTTAGACATTCCAAACTATCGCATTGGAAAAACAATGCTTCAGTCAATAGATCGATATCAAGTTTTAAGAAAATTCTATCAAAATTCTAACTTTTCAAAAATACACAAACCCTCCTCCCTGTCTTGCCACTAGGTCGCCCATAAGGCCGTGCTGAGCGTCGACGAGACCGGCACAGAAGCGGCCGCCGCCACCACCATCGAGATCATGCCCATGAGTCTCCCAGACACCTTGAACCTCAACCGGCCTTTCCTGGTCTTCATCATGGAGCACTCCACCAGGAGCATCCTGTTCATGGGCAAGATCTCAGACCCCACCGCCAAGTGAGGGACCACCAAGCTCGGGTGAGGGAAGAGAAGTCTGATGAAGGTGGGGGGTGGGGGTTGCCGTTACCATGGTAGACGCTGTGTGTAACTTAAGATTCCCTATCGATATATTGGTTATTTTTGTATCAACGGACATATCTTTCTGTTACACCTGTTACACCTATGAATACTTATGCAGATGTTTGTACTACTACTGTGTGTGTTTGCTTGGGAACTCGTGAAGTAGGAAGTAAAAATGTTATTTCTGACATGAGAAATGCGAGTACTTGTTTCATTCCGACTCACTGTGTCTTCCTTGCATAATCAGTCCTTCCATTTATTTTTCATGTTTCAACGTATACGCAAACATATTGATGGATAATAAACCATGTACATAATCATGATTCATTGTTTTATTTCTTTTAACCCAAGGCAGCCCTACACAGATATGTACCTAACCCACTGACATTCAATTTAAGTACCCGTCACCATCTTAGGTGCCACTCAAGCGTAGCCTATGGGTATTCATTTCTGTGAAAATGTGCCTGTCAGATATTGTGTTTACTACAGTTCCTTTCCACATATCAATCTCACATAGGGCAAACGCAAATCTATTTTTCTTTCCGCACCATCAGGCTCACACAGGCCAATGTGTGTTCCCTTTTCAAGGTCAGTGTGCTGTTTGGAATCCTGAATGAGATGGCTTCAGAGTTTACCAAGCAGACCATAGAAGGGACATGAATAGAACGAGATGATCAGAATCACAAACACACACAGAATCATGTATGTGCCATGATAAGATGTTTTCAAGAATTTGACTGGCTTGTCAAGGCAGTGCGATGTTGCTAGTTGTGGTGTCAGACCAAAAAACATGAGAGCTCACAGTATCAATACTTTGATTAGGCAATGGTTTAGGATACCATCTTCATTACATAAAGTGTCAAGATAAATTATGAGAGAAATTATGTTGGGCGTATTTATTGATAAGCTATCACCTGGTTCCTACACACCAAAACTAAACCAGTTTGTCACCACTCATTGTACACTCTGGTCGGTCTATTTCTTTGCCTCTGTCTCTGTGCCCTTAGGTACCCTGATGGTCATCAGCCCCACACAGCCCCTCCACCTTTGAGTCTGTCAATAGAGACCTCGAAGCACAATCCCCCTTCTTGTGAAATCAGGCAACTGCTCTCCTCTACTGCCCCCAATTGCACACATGCGCACACACACACACACACCCGCACACATGCACACTAGCCTACACAGAAGAATGGCCAAGAGACAGGGTTATATGCTAACTCTCAAGCATAAGAGTATTCCCAGGAAACAGATAAAGAAATGATAATTAAAATGTAGAAACCTTTTTAAAACATGCATAGACTTTGAAGGGCGTATCCAAGATCTTAGCGGGATGCCACATACAGTATATCTGTCAGACATACATGTTTAAACCTATCTAATAAAAATACCCGTCTTATTTCAATGGGCTTGAGTTCAAAACCCCCTTATTTCTTCGACCAAGATCTTAGACATCTCTTCGCTTATGTTATCCTATCTGCTTGTAAAGATCCGACCCATGTTGCTCAGACGATCGCGCCAATGCGAACAGGCGAGTGGAGAAGCGGCCATTTATAATGCAGGCTGTGGTTCGACTGAAGCTACTATTCCAAGGCCAGTTCCTTAATGGGCTGTTCACGCATGGTTGCATAAGATCTTTCTCAACGTTCTCCCAGATCAGAGAGACTCTGGAAGGAGACGAAGACCCCATCAGCGTGGAGTAACGGCAACCCCCGTCTCGCGTGTCAGAGAGATGAAGGAAGGGAAGGAGGAAGGCAAGATGAAAGTTGACTGAAGAGACACGGTTTCTGCGTCTTATCTTCTTTTAGACTTGCAATCGTGTTATTTTAAAAAGGAGAAAAGGTGAAGACAGATTATATAGGGTTTTTGGCTCCCTGCTAGTTCCAGTCTAATATTTCTTTCTCTTTCTTCTGTCTGAAGTGAAGAGTATAGTTATTACATTCATTCTCAGTATTAAAATGGATTCAGCATATATTCTTTTGACTACATATCTCCTACAATATTGCCTATGTAGTTACAGTAATACAATTTTTTTTTGGTTTAGTGTTTATAGACATGTTGTACATCAGAAAGTTTTCTTTTTTCACAGGATTCACAGTTCGTGCCTCAGCAGGACCAGGGACTTATTTAGCACTTGAGAGAAGGAGGGAATGATGAGAGCAGGTCGAGTCACAATCGGCAGGATAAGACATGAGAAAGCGAAACCTTTTAATAGACACCAAAGAACCCATTAGAATGGTGATGGTTCCATAGAAGATTACATAACATAGTGATATGCGCACACACACACACGCGCGCAGACACGCACACGCACACACACACACACACACACACATACATGCATGGACGCATGCACACACACACGCACACACACACGCACACACACATACACACACACACACACACATATATATGCAGATGTACACACAGAGAAACACTCTCACAAACAAAAGCGAGCGGACACACATCCCCACACAGACAGACAAGTACGCTCCTTCTCTTTTAGCTCACTAGGTGGCAGTGTTGTGTCTCCACAAACAAAACAATTGTTTAGTTATTGCTTCTCCCAATTTGAAGTCCGCAATCTGGAACCAAAATAAGGCACACCCACGCCCCCTGATTTATTGAGCTACTTTACACATCCCGGTCGAAAGGAGTTGAACATCGAGAAGTTAGTTGATTAGCTCCTTTCTTACAGTGGTGTGTCCAGGGTCTGTGGAAGCAGGTGGAGGCTAAGGTGAGTCATAAGGTAGAAGATGGGAGTAAGGGCCATGAATGATGTCATACATAAAAAGTGTACATCAAAAACAGTTTTGATGTAAAAACAAATTACTCAGTTATGGCTTTGGCTTAATCGGCATATTTTGATATGATTTAGGGCATGTGTCTAGATGGTGAGCCCCAGTATCCATCCTCAGTAATACCAACTTAAACATTATGTAAATTTGTTTTTTTATATATATATTTAGACTAACACTAGGTTCTAAATGCCTTAACCCTCCTGTTATCTTCAAATTTACTAACATCCTTTGTCCTTGGGGTCAATTTGACCCCAGTAATTAAAGCCTTTAGAAAATTACTATAATTGAAATTATTTACCAAGTTTATTTGTCAGATACATAAATCTGCCATTCAATTAAACATCACTCCCGCCCAGTCCCCCTTATACAATGTTGAAGTTGTTGTAGAAATTATGTGTTTTCCTCCCCAATGTGGTTTGAACTGTAATGAGTTCTCGTCATACTGAATGCATGGTTCTGTTATTTTGGGGCCCTAAACCATAGGGAAGTACTTTGAAGATTATACAATTGTTTTTGATGGTAGCTCAAATATCAGCCACAACCAGCAGAACAAATCTTTCAGTTCTTCATTTTTCATGTGTTTCATACAGCTAAAACAGCCTGAGGTCAAATTGACCCCAAAAACCACCAATGCGCACAACATGTGTACAGGACATTGAAAACATATATTCACGTCAATTCGATGTTTAACTAGTTGTCTCCATTAAAATCGGAAAAGTCTTTAAATATGAAGCAAAACAAATGATGCCAATCATTTCTTTGGGGGCGTCAAACATTGAAAGGAGTCAAATTGACCCCAAAGGTTCACAGGAAAGTATCAGTCAGAACAGAACTCGACAGTACTTTCAAACAGCGTTTCATTCTTTTATATTTCAAGAATCTGCGTAGCCTTAAACCATCCATGTTGCATAAGCCTTTCTCCATCCAATAAATGGTCACCATGGAACAGGGTCAGTCTGTTTAAAGCCCATTTATTCCAACAACCATTTGGCCATTTTAGCTGCAAATAATAAGGCTAAAGACTGGTTTAGAATAAATAACAGCATCATATCTGCCGATCACCCAAATGGAAATACGACTTAAAAAAAGGTTCTTTAAACTTTCAGATGCCAAATCCCTACACCCCAAACTGCCGACTCATCATTTTAGAATAATTAAACAATTGCAGCTTAGGAATCCCAGTAAGACTTCCTCAGAAGGGTTTTCAGTTACGTTGGTGGATGTCTCTCCTCATCTGCAATGAATTACAAGT
Organism: Galaxias brevipinnis; assembly: GCA_036023535.2. Lineage (NCBI taxonomy): Eukaryota > Metazoa > Chordata > Actinopteri > Galaxiiformes > Galaxiidae > Galaxias > Galaxias brevipinnis. The sequence continues at coordinate 23,169 of JAVQIZ010163827.1, forward strand.
CGTTGAGCTGTTCCACTGAGCAACGTATCCTGCTCTTTGGCTGGAGAGTGTAAAACCACATTAGGAAGTCTGCTCTGGACTTGCAGACAGACTCCTATGTGCTGATAAAGTACAATCCCCTACAGTGGTATTGGCATTGCAGTCAGGCTTATGTCTGTGCACGGAGCTGTATGTCTTGGGAGGGGGGGGCACATTCGATGGAGAGCCGCATGGCTTTCTGAACGCGCACGGGCAACAAGGCCAGGGTCAAGGTGTTACACAATTGTGTGCGAGCGAAGGGTGTGATGTATCAAAGGGCCTGTAGTTTCGTACAGCAGTTGTGAAAGTCTTAGTGTAGGGATTGGAGGCACAACTCTGATAAAAGATTGATCAAAACACAACAGGAAATAAAGGGCCTGAGTGACTGAAAGAGGTTGTTTTAACATCAAAGGAAAGCCCCGAGTAAACATAGCAATTGAACATTTTAAATTATTTATGCCACAGTGTGGTGTGGGCTTTGCGGAAAAACAGAACCACAGAAAAGGTAGGGAAGTGTCATAGCCACTAATCATATTCCTTTTATGTTCAAGTTTCTATTCGATGGAGAGGAAAAGATACGTTGTCGGGATTCAGAATTCAGACCAATCAAATCTTCTCCTCTGTTGTTATCTCTTTATCATCACATCCAGGGACGTGACGATGGTCTGCAAAACACACACACACACACCCAGACGGATAGACACACACGCATGCACGAACGCACACACGCACGCACGGACACACACACACACACACGCACACACACACACACCCACACACACACACACACACACACACACACACACACACACACACAACAAAACAAAACATCCCAAACACAGATGTAAATGAGATGTTGCTATTCTGGGAGGCCGAGGAGGTGGGGAGATGTGCGGCTTGTTTTGGTAGAGGCGAGGCCATGACCCTGCAAATCTGTTTGCATGTCGATGCTGTTGACAAAGGAGATCAGACATAATCTGTTTGAACAGACGGCCTATAGTGTGGCAGAATTAACTGCCTCTCCGACACAGAAGGTATTAATCCACGCCGCTTTGAAGACATTGATTGCGCTCGTTGATAAAGGATTTACCCGTAGCACCACATCATCCGCAAAGCTTCAAACTAACTCTTACCAATCCATATGACCTAAAATTTTCTTTTGGATGGGGTGGTTTGGGGGTGGGGCAGGGGGGTGTTGATGCCATTCCAACTCCTCTGTATAGGACTTCGCGATAGTCTGTGACGGTGCGCACCTCACGGACGATTCATCTCACCTGTCAGATAAAAAAAGAAGAAAAAAACCCTGTCTCCCCGCATTTCTGAGATCATAACAACGATAACATGACAGGCAATCCAGACACTCGATGAGTAGCGATGTTATTTGACGTGAGTGAATCCATCACGGCACAGGCTCCGGCGCCCCCTCTCACTGTTATCTTAAGTGGCCTCTTCTGCCCCCCTTTTGTGTTGTATTGATTTAAGGGCAGGGGATTGCTATGGAGGGCCCACATTTGAGCCAGTCTCCATCTCGGCTTTTAGAAGCTTGGCGTGAGTGCTTTAGTGGGACCCATAGCATCAGAATGGGCTAATTGGACATTTCTTTTCAAACCAAAAGGCTGCGGTGTCTATTTTTGCCTCCATCAAACAAAGGCTATTGAAGCAGGGACTGCAGATGTTTATCTCCACACGTTATTTGACTAGTTATTTGGTGAGCCGTTTTTGTTGACCCCAGCACTAATTGCTTTGATTCTTTTGCTATGTTTCACTTCTTATACTACATTACGCCCATTTCCTTAATATACCATAATGGACTAAGTCCATCCAATTTTAAGGAGCCTAAAGCAACTGGACCAATTAACGTGACCTGAGTCAATCTCGAAAGTGTTTACATTACTTTGCAGTCTTTGTGTCTATCTGTCCGTCGTTGGGGCTGCTGGAAACCAAGTCGTGCATGCCCCACGCTGGTGCCATGTTTGAGTCTTCCCATGAAACATGCAGACACGGTCTGAGGACGCAGTGTTGGTGGAGTACTGCCCCAGGCTCCGTTCACTGAGGGCCCCGTCACAACGTGACGAATGGACACACACTACACTACTCTGCTGGTTCCTGTGAGTAAGACGGGACTCTAATCAAGATGAATGCTTTTCTGAAATCACGCCGAGGAGTAAGCCACTGGACGGAGGGAGAGGACAGCGAGATAAGATAGATGGTGAGAAGTGGAGAGAGAGAGGGGGAGAGAGAGAGAGAGAGAGAGAGGGAGAGAGAGAGAGAGAGAGAAACCCGGCGAGAGAGAGAGAGAGAGAGAGAGAGAGAGAGAGAGAGAGAGAGAGAGAGAGAGAGAGACACAGAGAGAGAGACATAGAGAGAGAGAGACCCCGAGAGAGAGAGAGAGAGAGAC
>JAVQIZ010163915.1:0-12328 GCA_036023535.2 Galaxias brevipinnis
TATGAGGAAGGGTGTAAACGTTGTGCTACAGTGACACAGGGAGGGGGGGGGGGGGGGCTTGTTAGAGGCCAGTAGATGCAGAAGGCCAGCTTTTAAATTCAGTCACTCTTCTCCTCCTCCTCCCCCTCTTTGTCTCCTCCTCCTCCTCCCTCCTTAGGGGAATCCTCCTCTTCCTCTAGCGCTGACAACTTGGCAGTTTTTTCCTGACTTTCTGCCGAGTCACTCCCCTCCTCCTCCTGCTCCTCTTTCTCTCCTTTCAGCCTCTGTTCCTCCTCTGCCTCTTGCTCCTTGGCCTCCTCTCCTCCTGCTCCTGCTGCTGCTGCTGCTGCTGCTGCTGCTGCTGCTGCTGCTGCTGCTGCTGCTGCTGCTGCTGCTCCAGCCCCAGCGGCAGCCCCCAGGGCTCCTGTCATGGCGTTCTGCAGGTCAGAGAGGGAGGTGGAGGGGAAGCCGGCCAGGGAGAGCCCCCCCAGCCCCGGGGGCAGGAACATGGAGGGGTAGAAGAGGCCGGGCGCCATGCTAGACAACAGGAAGGGGTTAAAGGTCAGAGAGTTAGCCGACATCCCGGCCGCAGCCAATAGGGCTGCAGCGTCTCCGCTAACCTCTCCAGAGGAGGAGGAGTCAGGAACAGCCTGGGCAGAGCCTCCTTCACTCGCCTCCTTCCTCTTCGTCCTCCTCTTCTTCTTCTTTTCTCTTTCCTCTTTGTTCCCCTCTTCCGTCTTATCACCCTCCTCTTCTTGCTCATCCCCCTCTCCTTTCTTTCTCTTCTCACCCGTCTTTCCTCCCTCCTTCTCCTCCGGCTCCTCCTCCTCGTCTTCCTCCGTCGTCCCGTTAGCTCCGGGTGGGGGCGTTGCCCCGGCAGCAGAGGAGCTGCTGGTGGTGGCGGAGGGGGTTGCTAGGTTCCCTCCAAACAGCCCCCCCAGGCTGAACATGTTGGGCAGCCCCCCCATGCCAGGCAGCATGAGGGGCAGCATGGAGGCAGCAGCATGTTTGGGGTCGGCGGCCCCCCCCAGGCCAGAGGGGAAGCCCATCAGCCCGGCGGCCAGCTGGAGGCTCTGCAGGCTCTGCAGGGAGCTGAGGTCCATGCCCCCAAACAGGCCGTTCATCAGCAGAGGGTTCACCCCCCCCATGGAGGCCTGGGCAGCTGCTGCCTGAGCTGCTGCTGCTGCTGCCGCCGCCGTCGCCTTGGCGATCTCAGACTTAGGGCGTCGGCCTCTGCGGCGTACGCCCTCCTCTCGGACCACGGGGCCCGTCAGAAGCCGGTCAAACATGGCCTCTGGCAGGAAACCCTACAGGCAGGGGGAAAGGTCAAAGGTTAGACCTCATGACTCCAGGAGGAGGAGAGAGCAGGGGTTTAGTGAGGGGACGGGGGTTAAAGGTCAAAGGTTAGACCTCATGACTCCAAGAGGAGGAGAGAGAAGTGGTTTGGTGAGGGAAGTGGTTTGGTGAGGGGACAGGGGTTAAAGGTCAAAGGTTAGACCTCATGACTCTAGGAGGAGGAGAGAGAAGTGGTTTGACTCACCGACTGTTTGACGATGTCCGTCCAATCAGGAGCGATGGCAAACTCAGGGTTCTCCAATAGCCACCTGGGGAGCTCCCTCATTGGTGGAGCCATAGCCCCGCCCATCTGAGAAAGGCAAAACACACCAATCAGTGATGAGGCAGACTGCACCCGAAATCTAACGTGCCAATTAAACTACGGCAAACTGCAGACCTGGCAGCAGACGCATGACTTCAAAGGCTGTGTGTGCGTGCGTGCGTGCGTGCGTACCTTGCGTCCGTTGCGTCGGTTGACCACAGGGACCCTCTCCTCCCCTGTCAGAGTGTTGATGTCTATCTTGCTGGGGTTCCGACAGCGATGGCGCTTCTGTTTGGGTTTGGGGAACTGAGACATCAACAGATCCTCACTCTTCTAGGAGACACACACAAACACACACATCAGAGGGGCTGCTGTGTGCAGTGCAGCAATGTATAGTGTGTGTGTGTGTGGTGTACGTACTGGTGTGTATCCAGCCATGTCCATGGTGTAGGTGGGGTGCTGTCGCAGCCAATCCCTGAGCTCCTTGTTGGAGGGCGTGGCCCCCTCTCCATCCTCCTGACTTCCAGAGGCAGGCAGCCTAGGGCTGGGACTCTGCCCAGGAGCAGTGAGGGGTCTGGGGGTATGGGGGGGCATCTGGACCCCCTCTACCAGTGATGCCTTGGTCCCTTCGGAATCCTCCTGGAGAGAGAGAGAGAGAGAGAGAAAGAGAACGAGTGATGAGTTAGGGTAAATTGTGCAATTGTTTTAATTAACTTATTCTGAAGTATCGTAGTCCCCCTCCAACAAATGCCTGTTGTATCTTGCTGTAGTGTTTGAGAGCGTGTCCTAGCAATAAAAAAACTAAAGCATGAGGCATGTTCTCATTTACAAGTAACCTAAACGTTAGGGTTAGGGTTACCATAGTAACTTCAACAAAGGTTAGGGTTAGTTACTGAAAGGTTAAGGTTACCATAGTAGCGTAAATAAAGTTTAGAGTTAGGGTTACTATAGTAACCTAAATGTTAGGGCTACGGTTACCATAGTAACTTCAATAAAGGTAAGAGTTAGTTACTTAAAGGTTAGGGTTACCATAGTAACGTAAATAAAGTTCAGGGTTACTATAGTAAAACTAAATGTTTGGGTTAAGGTTACCATAGTAACTTCAATAATGGTAATAATAATAATGGGTTAGTTACTTAAAGGTTAAGGTTACCATAGCAACGTAAATAACGGTTAGGGTTACCATAGTAACGTAAAGAAAGGTTAGGATTACCATAGCTCCTCTCTTGCTCATAAACAGGAGCTCCAGTCCCTCAACATTTTTCCTGCGGCCCCTCCTCCTTCTCGTAGTCAAGTCAGCCTCAGCCAATGAGCCGTTGGCACGGTGATGGGAGGGCGTGGCTGCCTGCAGGAGCTCCATCTGGGCCTTGAGGGCGGAGCTTGTTACCATGCCGCTGGAGAAGGCAGCCAATGAGGAGGAGGCTTTGTGGTGATGGTGCATGCTCTGGCAAACAGGAAGTATATTGATCAATTCACAAATAATAATAGTAATAATAAAAATAATGATGATCTCCTACACTGACTAAGCCACCTTGTTGCCATGGTGTATATCCTGAGAGATGTTGTTGTTGACATGATTTAAAGCTTTCTAATGGAGTCCTCACTGGCCTTGTTTGTTTGTAAACGATAAAACCTGGGTAAACAAACACACCTCTGAATCCTCATCATGTGTTCATCATAAACACCTTTACTAAGCTCTGCTGAGCCACACTGGATTCCTGCTATCTCTAAACCAGGACACAGCCATTCAGAGCACTAGGAATCAAGGCTAGGGTTACAGAAAGTGCTGTGTGTGAGCAGCTTGGAATCCTTCCATGGAATGGGTCAGGGGTCAGGGGTTACCTTGGTGAGGTCCATGGCCTGGTTCTGGCTTTGGCCGTCTGCAGTGTGACTCTCTCTGAGCTGAGCCACCATCTCCATCAGGTTCCTCCTCTTAGCGGCACGCTCTGCTTCAATCTCCACCTTCCTCCTCCTCCTCCTCCTCTGACGGGGGGCGCCCTCCTCCTGTAGGGGACACAGCAGCACAGCCTCAGCACCACGAGGCCTCCATGACAGTTTGGGCTGGGACACACCCAAGATGGCCGACCTGTGGTTCCTCTAACATGTTGTCAGGGGCATCAAAATCAAGCCCCTCCCATTCCTGTTTTTGTCGTTTTATGATTTGTCGTGGTAGAACTGGTCTGGGAGGATGGTGTGTGCGTGTGTGTGTGTGTACTCACGGTAACCTGGGGCGACAGAGTGATGTCTTCGCTGCCGCTGTAGGGGGTGGGGCCGGTTGCCATGGCCAGTTCTGCTAAGCCCCTCCTCTGCAGCGGGCTCTCGCTGGCAGCGGGGAGGGAGGAGGGGACGTATCCCGGCAACAGGCCAGGGAAGTCAAACAGCTGGCGGCGGTTCACCGGCCACTTCCCTTTGATCACGACGTCACAGATATTATCCATCCGGTTAATCATCACTCGGTCCTGAACGCAGGAACACACACACACGCACACGCACACACACGTTAGCTTAATTATAGTTACATAGGCGAAACAATGTACCTTCTATGTAATATACCGTCTGTAATGCACCGTCTATGTAATGTAACATCTATGTAATGTACCGCCTATGTAATGTACCGCCTATGTAATGTAACATCTATGTAATGTACAGTCTATGTAATGTACCGTCTATGTAATGTACCGTCTATGTAATGTACCGCCTATGTAATGTACCGCCTATGTAATGTAACGTCTATGTAATGTAACGTCTATGTAATGTAACGTCTATGTAATGTACCTTCTATGTAATGTACAGTCTATGTAATGTACCTTCTATGTAATATAACGTCTATGTAATGTACCACCTATGTAATGTACCGCCTATGTAATGTAACATCTATGTAATGTACAGTCTATGTAATGTACCGCCTATGTAATGCACCGCCTATGTAATGTACCGCCTATGTAATGTAACATCTATGTAATGTACAGTCTGTGTAATGTACCGTCTGTAATGTATAGTCTATGTAATGTACCTTCTATGTAATGTATAGTCTATGTAATGTACAGTCTATGTAATGTACCTTCTATGTAATGTACCTTCTATGTAATGTAACATCTATGTAATGTAACATCTATGTAATGTACAGTCCATGTAATGTAACGTCTGTGTAATGTACCGTCTGTAATGTACCGCCTATGTAATGTAACTTCTATATAATGAAACATCTATGTAATGTAACGTCTATGTAATGTACCGTCTATGTAATGTACCGTCTATAATGTACTGCCTATGTAATGTACTGCCTATGTAATGTACAGTCTATGTAATGTACAGTCTATGTAATGTACTGCCTATGTAATGTACAGTCTATGTAATGTACTGCCTATGTAATGTACAGTCTATGTAATGTACAGTCTATGTAATGTACCGTCTGTAATGTACAGTCTGTAATGTACTGCCTATGTAATGTACAGTCTATGTAATGTACTGCCTATGTAATATACAGTCTATGAAATGTAACATCTATGTAATGTACCGTCTGTAATGTACAGTCTATGTAATGTACTGCCTATGTAATGTACTGCCTATGTAATGTACTGCCTATGTAATGTACAGCCTATGTAATGTACAGCCTATGTAATGTAGTCTATGTAATGTACTGCCTATGTAATGTACTGCCTATGTAATATACAGTCTATGTAATGTACAGTCTATGTAATGTACTGCCTATGTAATGTACAGTCTATGTAATGTACAGTCTATGTAATGTACTGCCTATGTAATATAACTTAGCCAGAGGGAGAAAGAGAAGGTTCTGTAATATAATGTAATGCAACATCTATGTACTGTAATATATAACCTATGTTAGGGTTAACGTAATATATATGTAATATATGATATATACCTTGGGCCAGAAGGAGAAAGAGAAGGTAATGTTTATGTAATGTAATGTAAACTAATGTAATATAATGTTATGTAACGTCTGTATAATGTAATACATTATAAAATAGGAGAAGGAGAAAGAGAAGGTAATGTAATATAATGTAGCGTCTATGTAACGTATTATAATATAATGTAATATACCTTGGGCCAGAAGGAGAAAGAGAAGGTAATGTAATATAACGTAGCGTCTATGTAATGTATTATAATATAACTTAATATAATACTGTAATATACCTTGGGCCAGAAGGAGAAAGAGAAGGTAATGTAATATAATGTAGCGTCTATGTAACGTATTCTAATATAATGTAGCGTCTATGTAATGTATTCTAATATAATGTAACATAATGTAGCGTCTATGTAATGTAACAGTGTAACGTACCTTGGGCCAGAAGGAGAACGAGGAGAAGGACCTCTCCTGCAGCGCCTGCAGAGCCGAGGGTTCTGGCTCGTCTGGACAGAAGCCGTCTCTGGTCTCGTCGCGGGCCGTGCTCAGAGAGGCATTACTCTCCTCGTCAAAGTTCTTCTGCTCTGACGCTGCGCCACTGGCTACAGAGAGAGAGAGGGGACATTATCACACTGATTTAAAGACCTGCCTGGGATAGGCTTTCTACCGAGGTCATACCTTCAGCTTGAGAGGACTTCTCCGATTTATCATCTTCCTCCATCTTCTCTTCCTCCTCCTCCTGCTCCTCCTCCCCTGGGCTCTTCTCCGCAGTGGACTTCGGGGATTTGATGGTGTCTGGTCCTTCCTCCTCCTTCTCCTCCTCTTCTGCCTTGGCCTCCGGAAGTTCTGGATCGCTGGGAGACTTGTGCTGGAGTTCTAGAACCTCCTCCTGGTGTTCCACCGTGATGTCATCTGTCTCCTCTTTAGAACTCTCAGACTTCTCTCCTTCTCCACTCTGTGCAGGCTCTTTCACCTCCTTCTCCTCGCCTTCATCCTGTTTCTGCTCCTCCTTTTCTTCCTCCTCCTCATCCTCCTCTTTCTTCACCTCCTTTACAGGAGAGCAGGTCTTTGGTGTCTCCTCCTGTTTCGTCCCTTCAGGTTGATCAGTCTTGGTCGTTGGAATGTCATTGTTTTCTCCCTTCAGCTCCTCTTTCCCTTCCTCTGCCTCCTCTTTCTTCAATTCTTTCTTCAACTCCTTCCCTTCCTCCTCCTCCTCCTCCTCCTCCTCCTCTTTAGCGGGCAGCACTCCCTGGGCAGCGGCAGCAGCAGCAGCACTGGCCAGCTCGGCGGAGGGCAGCAGGGGGCCGTGGTGGGGCCCCTGCTGGGTGTAGCCCCGGTGGGCCTCCAGGAAGCCCAGGGCGGGGTCGTTGAGGATGTGGTAGTCTGTGCGGCTCACGCCGTGCTTAGCCGCGCCCAGCAGGAGGTCCCTGTCATGGCGGCCACTCTCCCACCACTCCGGGAGGTCAGCGCTGGGCTGGCACAGAGACAGACGCTCCGACAGCAGAGGGTGGGGCAGCACCTGCTCTCTGATTCGCCGAAGCAGCTCGATGCGGTACAGTGTGCGGGATGCACGCTCCTCTGTGATTGGATCGATGATGAGGGTGGGGTCAGGAAGCTCTGTGTGACAGGAGGAAGGACAAAGTCAATCAATAAAGCAATCATAAGACCACAGAGGACACAGCTCCATGGAGGGCTGTCAATTAAGTCAAGATTGTCTGAGACACAAGGATTATCTAGTTTGTGTATTTGTGAATGAGAGCGTGTGTGTGTATGTGTGTGTGTGTCTCACCGGCGTCAGACTTCAGCTGCATGCGGCACACCCGTTTACACATGGCCACAAAGCTGAAGTAGTATTTCTCCAGACTCTCGTCCGTCTTCTTGTCCAGTCGGGCGAAGGCCCTGAACTGGGCCCAGTCAAAGCTCTGCCTCACCGTGTCGTAAACCACCCCGAACGTGGACACTACGCGGTAGAAGTCTGCCTCCTCACGACGCGTCCACCTGGCAGGAGAAGAAGAAAGGAGCTCACTTCCTGTAGAACGTGATGACCTCACATCCTCTCTGCATGATGGGTAATGTATGCATGTCTCTTGATGTTGGATAATGTCATATGTGATGTTGTAATGCAAGTTAGAAATGGCACTCGAGTATTTTGGATGTATCAATACTGGCTGATATAATGTAAATTAATACTAGGTTGTATTAACTATTTGATACATGTAATATTTATATTCCTACTGAAAGAGTGTAGTGTGGCTCTATGTCAGATATACATACTATATTATGTATTATATAATTAGTGTACCCACTGAAAGTGGCACACTTTGTACTCTTGCATACTAATTATTTTTATTATGGTTTCTTTCGTATCCACCCGTATCTCAATAACCGTCCATGCTACACATATGGTTCATATATCAAAAAGTGCGTCCTGATCCGTAGTTGGTTGCTTTTAATTTGTGGCGTCATAATATGTAACATATTAATATAATATTTAATATTTAATAAACTGCTCAAAAGTGCAATTTTTCAGAATTTTACACTTAAATTTTGAGAATTCTGTATCTCAGCTTCCGTACATGGTACACATACGGTTCATAAATCAAAACGTGCGTCTTGGTACACAGATTTATGCTTCTCCAAAAACTTTTATTTATAATTTTCATTTTTTTTATTATTATTCTTAATGAACATGCTTTTTTTAGGTCTCAGCTAAAACGCTACTCCTACAAATTTTGTTTCGTATACGGTTCTTATGTCCAAATGTTCATGTTACCATGGTGCATACACACATTACTTTTCTCATTGATATAATTTATACTTTTATAATTATGCAAATATGCAAATTAGCCTCATTTAAATATACCACTTAAACTGTATTATCTCACTGAGTTTTAATGCCAGACACATGGTTCATACATCAAAATGCTCAGCTTGACATGCTGGATCATGCAATGTAAACAATTGCAGAAAATATTATGGGATGTATGAGGTACGATCAAAAATGTTTAACGGAGCATCTTTTTCAGCTTATGTTACAAACACCGTTCCAACTGCATATTGCCCAGCTTGGCCAGCTTAGTCTACATACTAAAATCATGATACATCCCATAATCTTGACGTTTTAGTGCCTCTCCCATAGACTTACAGTCAAGTTGTAGCTCAGTGACCGTTTACAGTATAGACATGATTGCGGTATGTGCACACTCAGTAGAGCACACTGATTAAGGTTGCAATGTTTCATATTGATACCATTTATACTTTTGTAGTTCTGAAATGCATGATGGTCTATGGGGCCTCATCGACTTCCAGTCTAATTGCAAACTTTTACATACTATTACATATTTGAGCGTACATTAAACATACATAATTCAAATGTTTTACTGCTTTAAATAGCTTACATTCCGTAATACACAGTTTTAAATGTATGTTTCAGACAATCATACTGGCATACAGCACATGCTTAGGGGGCACCCACACTTTCTTCAGGAAATGTCTTTCTATTTAGTTATTATCATCATCATCATCATTATTATTATTATTATGGTGTGGTGTACCTCTGCCGTCTCTCCTTGTAGAACATGGCTCCGTCGGCCATCAGAGCAGCGTGTGCAGCAGCAGCTGCCTCAGGGAGGAAGCTCCCACCCTTGGCCATATAAGGACTGCCGTCTGCCATGAAGGCCCCGCCCTCAGGCAGGTAGGCCCCTCCCCCCGGGTCGGTCACCATGGCGAGGTGGTGGTGGTGTTCCCGCGGGCCCCTGCGGCGGCGCCGGCCGTCGGGTCGGGTCAGGGCCTCCTGGCGGAGAAGCTCTCTCCGGTTGGTCCTCTGGTACGCTGTGATGAGGCGACGAAGACGAGCTGTCAGCGCTGAAGCAGCCGGCCAATAGAGACGCCCGCTGGAGACCGCCCCCGCACTGCCATTCTCTGTCACCTTAGCTACGGGGGAGAGGAGGGACAGGATTTGTCTTCAGTAATGTCTCTGAAACCTTCCGTCCTTGCCAGACAGCACTCTAGCTGTAGAGAAACGTAAGTTGAGCATTGAACTGTCTAAAGAGTCCCAGCGGCTGCATTAGTGTCCTGTACTATAACACTGCCAGCTAGCCAGCCAGCCAAACACAATACTCTACTGACGCAAACAAATATGTCAAAGAAAGTCAACCTTTTATTGATATTCTTTAATATACAACACAACATGTTAATGTTGGAATAAATTTATATTAATAGAACAATAATGCAAACAATCAACAATCCAAACATTCCAATCTACTGGACTAGCAGGAGGCCTGGGAAATAAACCAGAGAATAGATACTTAGAAAACGTCTTATAGTTTCAGAGATCATAATGACCTACCAATGGGATGTAACCTCTGTCAACATTAGTTTAGTAGGCGTTACTATGGTAACAGACACTCCCAGCTGCCATACCATAATAAAATACATCTAACAGTCTACCTGCTTTCTACTCTGTACCATAGTGAACCATCCATCAGGTACCTTCAGGGGTCAGAGGGTAAGGTAACTCCAGGGTCAGGGGTCAGAGGGTAAGGTACCTTCAGGGTCGGTGTCCAGGCCATCCTCCTTGTCGTCCAGGGGGGAGTTGGTGAAGTCGTCCAGCTCGTCTTTGAAGTGCATCCTGAGAGGCTTGTACTCTGGGTCCTCCTCCTCCCTACACAGGGAACACATCAACACCAGAGAACAGGAGGGGGAACGAGAGAGAGAGAGAGAGAGGGGAAAGAGAGAGAGAGAGAGGAGAGACAGAGTGAGAGAGAGAGAGAGAGAGAGAGAGAGAGGAAAAAGAGAGAGAGACACAAAAGAGGTGATCTTGCTGTTGGCGGGCGGTCTCACCCTTCCACTCCGTCTGTCATGATGTCAGCTCCTCTCTGCTCTGCTGCGATGGCCTTGGCATCTGGCATCCCCACTCTCTCCAGGAAACACAGGCTGGAGTCCGCCCGCATTGAGTTATACTTCTCATAGCCTGAGAGGGAGGGATGGGGGGGACGGGGGGGTAGAGAGGGAGGGAGGGAATAGGTCAGTGTTCCGTTCCACCATGTTACTACTTTCAGAACTTTCATCGGCCATGATTGGCCAGGCCTGTGTGTAAACAACTGATCTGATTGGCCAGGCCTGGGTATAAACAACTGATCTGATTGGCCAGGCCTGGGTATAAACAACTGATCTATTGGCCACGCTGGGTGTAAACAACTGATCTGATTGGATGGCTGGGTGTAACCAAGAGAGACTGGTCCACACACACACACACACACACACACACACACACACACACACACACACACACACCACTGAGTGAGAGTGTGACAACAGCAGCAGCAGACGGGCAGGCCACAGGAAACAGCTGCTGACAAGACGCAAGACGGAGCGGGTGTGTGTGTGTGTGTGTGCCAGCCACTATTGGAAAGCAGGGGGAACTAGACATCACTACTATATTATTTTAGTCCAAGATTCCGTCAGGCTGTGTGTGTGTGTGTGTGGCCGTTAGACGTATTCGAGCAGAACAGATTAGAGGCTACATATTTCACTGAGCACCACGGGGGAGGGGGGGTAGAGAAAGAGAGAGAAGGGGGGGAGAGAACAGTCCTCCCTCCCTCCCTGAGGATGGATGCTGTGACACACATGTCCTAACGGGGGAGAGGTAGACAGGGGGAGGTAGAGAGGGAGGGAGAGAACAGTCCTCCTCTCTCCTGAGGATGGAAGCTCTGACACGTGGATCCTAACGGTCAGGAAGCAGCAGGACCTCCCCACTGAACAGGGATTATCATTACCTCTGGGCTGTGCTCTGCCCTACCCCCAACTCTGCCTGCCTCTGTGTGTGTGTGTGTGTGTGTGTGTGTGTGTGTGTGTGTGTGTGTGTGTGTGTAAGGGGAGGCATTTCCAGGAACGCCTAATTGAATCAGAGTGGGTAGTAATTACAGGGAATGATGACAATTATCTCAAATGAATATTAAAAGGAATCAGCATCAATACTGAAGGTCCTCCATCACAGCCCCTCTGTCAGACAGTCTACAGTGTAAAGGCAGCTCTCTGTTACAGCCTACAGTGTAAAGGCAGCTCTCTTTCGTACAGAGCGGGAGATGACTGAACCACCTGAGACAGTTCAGCCTCTCACGCTCTCTTCCCTTCCTCCCCTCTTACCTCCTCTCCTGCCTCCCTCCTCCATCTACTCCCTCCATCCTCCCCCTCTCCCTCCTCTCTTACCGGGTGGTCGGCCCCCTTTCATCCATCACTTCCTGACACCTCAGAGAGGTTGCCAGCTGCGTCGTGCCGTTGCCATAGCAGCAGAGTCGAGGGGGCGGGGCTTACCGTGTTTGAAGACACCGACGAGCAGTGATTTGTCGGCTTCAATGTCCCACCAATCAGCCGGCACCTCTGCGTGGAGCGGCTGGGGGATCCACACGTCCAGCTCACTGTAGGGGGGAGGGGGGGGAGAGAGAGGTTAGAAGGCTCCTCTCATTAGATTAGCCCTAATAGTTTGTAGGCTGGGACCAGCCACAGAGCCACTGGATGGACACTTCTCCTCCAGACAAGATGGACGCTTTCAAAGATGGAGAGGAGAGGGATTTGAGATTCTGTCCTTATCTCTGCAGAACCATGCTCCATTCTGGCACTGCCCCACACACACACACTACTACTGGCACACAACTCACTAGCATATGCACACACACACACACACACACACACACACACACACACACACACACACACAAACTCACTAGCATATGCGCACGCACGCATGCACACACACACACAGCGAGCGGGAGCCAGCTGTCAGAGCAGAGAGGCACCCATTGACATGAAGGCCACGTCCTCTACATTAAGCATGCACACACATCTGGGTGAGGAGAGGGGTGAGAGGGGGGCAGTGCCAGAAT
>JAVQIZ010163924.1:0-17598 GCA_036023535.2 Galaxias brevipinnis
ACACACACACACACACACACACACACACCAGATCACTTTATAATCGTTACATACACACACACACACACACACACAAACACATAGACACACACACACACACACACACACAAACACACACACAGACACACAAACACACGTTAACACGCACACACAGACACACACACACACACACACACACTCGTGTTGCCCTTCAGGGTGTGTTTCCCACATGGATCTGTTGGAGTCTTGCTCTCCGGCCGCTGGAGTCTATACGAGTGAGTGAGCAGAGCAACCAATCAATGGCGGCGGTCTCTAGCAGGGTTCAGAGCGACTGGGAGGGGGAGGGCCACCCTCGTGTCACTCAGCCTTCCCCCCTCTCCAGCTATTCCCTTTGATGGTCCCATATATAGAGTCAAAACGAATCGCAAGAAATAGCAACCCGTCGTCGTCTCCATGGTGAGTGTAGAGGAGGGGCGGAGGGACCTAGGGATGGATGAGGAGGGGGGATGGAAGGAAGGAGGGGCGGGGGGCGGCACGCTAGGGGGGGGAGCAGGGGGGGCTGGGGGCTCAGCACGGAGCCTGGCTGCCTTTAAGGTGCCTGCCTGACTTAATTAAGCTTCACAGGTTACACCAGAGCACTGCTTACATTACAGCCCTCATTACAAGCCAATTAGGCCGGGGCAGGGGAAATATTGTTGTCGGAACAATGAGCCGACGCACACCGGAAGGCTGCCCCGACCATCCCTCCCTTCATCTCCTGTGCCCCCCACCCCCCCACCCCCCACGTCCCAAACGCGGGAGGACACCGTCGCTGCCTCTTTCCCTCCGTGTGTGCCGGCACTGATCCGGGATCAGCGTTGCGGCGAGGCGAGGGAGTGATTAAAGGAGCGGGGAGCTGCTCTGAGACCTGGCTGATTAGCCCCCTCACAGTCAATCTGGGCCACGTGGCAGCGCCTCCCCGACTGGCGGGGATTCAGCTCATAATCACATTGTATCACTGCTGATGATGTGTGTTTTCTGCTCCGGCCCCGTCATCCCTCCCCCCCCAGCCCCCCTCTCCCTTCCCCAGCCCCCGCTCCCCAAAGCCCTGGCTGCAGTAGACCAAGTAAGCAAGTCGTCTAGCCTTGGCGATGACATTTCTCCGCCGAGTGCAAATGATGTGCGAGGCCGCGGTGACGACCTGGCGCCAGGCCTGGCTCCCTTTTCTGCTACCGCCACACTTTTCTGGCAAAGTAAATGCCACTGTGAGCACGGGGGGGGGTGGGGTGGGGTGGGGGGGCGGGCACGGGGGTGGGGGGGGGGGGAGACACACTCACTATTTGTCATTACGGCGGGCGGGGAAGGGAAAAGAGTCGGTGTGTGTGTGTGTGTGTGTGTGCGTCGTCTCAGGATATCTGTTGATGTGGGCATACATGTGTAGCGATGTGTGTGTGTGTACAGGCACCCAGATGACTGCGTCTGTCTGTATGGATGCATGTATGGGCTCTCGCGGGCCCAGAATAGTGTGTGTGAGCGTGTGTCCCCTTCCCTGCGTGTATCTGTCGAGCAAGCGTGTCACAGTGTGTGACAGCAGAGGCTCGGCTCAGCTCGCGAGGGAGGGAGGGAGGGAGAGAGAGAGGGAGCGAGCGGAGGGAGAGGAGGGGGGACTGGTTGAATAAGACACTTAACAGAAATGAGGCACTCCTCACAGATTAGGGCCAGAGGTGCAGGACCAGACACTCGCTCCCTACACCACGGCTAATGGAAGGCCCGCTCCCGCTAAATAACCCCGCAAAGGACTCTCTCTCTCTCTCTCTCTCTCTCCCTCCCTCTCTCTCCCTCTCTCTCTCTCTCTCTCCCTCTCTCCCTCTCTCTCTCTGTCACGCCCGCTCTTTCTCTCTTTCCATCTCTCCATCTATATGACGGTACGGTCACCACTCAGGTACTTTCCACACTTCTAATTTACAGTTCCAAGTGGTTGATGTGTTCATTGATCGTATGCCTTTGTCATCTTGTTCTCAACCGCGGAAAAGGGCCAACCTTTTCTTTCTCCCCTATAATTTATACGTTACCTTTTAACCTTATAGGATGTGGTATTGTTCTTACGTGTCCAATAGTCTGCAAAAAAATATGCTACAATACTTTTAAGTCTAAACATTTTCACAAATATGGCAATAAAACGAATCTATGAATTCAGGCCTAAGAATATCCAACCTTTTGGACATTGCTCTATAACATATTTCAAGAACAAAAACATTAGAGAACTCTTTCTTCTTTCTCTGTGTATGTGATGCTGTGTGTGTGTTTGTGTGAGTGCAACTGCATGTGTTTTTTAGCATGCCATGAATCTGCAACAACACTTTCAATGCAGCCACTATTTCTCCCCCCCGTTATCATGTAAGGCTACCTGGGGGGCTACATGGCTTTAGAGGGTCTCAGGAAACAGCCTTAGCTAATTGATCTCAGCCTTCAGAGACCGTCTCCATGACCTGTGTTCTACTAAGATCAAATTATATGACCCCAGCAGCAATCTCTCACACTTTCAAAGCCCAGATGTCCCAGATACGGGTGTTTATCAGCACATTGCATAACCCAAGTGTGTAAACCTTTAGCACACAAGCAAGAGGTGACATGAGTTTGAAACCTTACACGAAGACAAACACAACTCAAATACCGCACATGTACAATGTTTGTATTGGATTTGTGTAGTTTCCCTACTCCTTTAATATGAGCCAAAATGCTTGTCCAATCTCCCTTTTAAGCTGTAAGAGTGTGCAATGTTTATTTCAATTTCTTCGGTCCTGCTCTGTATGTCCGCACCGCAGATATTATTGGTGGGCCTGTCTTTCAATGGTGTGAACCATTAACCCACATGCAAATTGACATGGCCTAGTTGATTCTTCTGTGCACGATGTGCAGGACAGAAAGTAGCCAAATGGTTCTGCATTTGAATACATTTGTTAGGTGACAATTTGAATTTTTCCATTTATTAAGGCCATTTGGAGATCAATTTGAAAAGTTATGTTCCAAATATTTCCCCACTGATATTGTTTTATTACTGGAAAACTGACCTGAATCAAAGTTAAAGTTAAAAGTTGATTTTATTTAGCCTCATCTTGTGACAATCAAGAATACATGCGGGGGAAGTTAATCAAAGCCTAACATTCAAACCAAATAAGATCATGGAGTTTGACTCCATTCTGTCTATCTTTAAGTTAAGCGCTAAGGGCCTACATTTGGAGATGGTTAACTAGACCATAACAATGCATTTCATTGAGTCTTCACTATGAGTCTCAGCCACAGCCTTTGATTCTTCTTCGGCTTGTGACTTCAGAGAGCAGAACCTATCCAGCCGGCAGGAAGGAGGGGATTAAGAATAGGACAGAGGGAGCCATACATGATGTGTGATGCTACACATAAGTGTACAAAGACTGGGCGCCACTGCAGCCAAGACCAATTGAACCACACGAAAAGAACTTAAAGGTTGGTTGCGTAACAGCAGAGCCCTGTCACAAATGCTTATTGTGTTGCTGGTTTCTTGCTCACTTGTGAACCCTCGTCGTCAGAGACCGCCTCATTCCCAGACCATGTGTAGAGCAACCGCCAGTGGTGCTTGCTCACTCTCCAAACAACCAGGGAGAGAGTGACGCTGGATGACTTGCATCACTACCTCTTCTCAGAACGGGTGGTCTAAGGAGGGAGGCAGGGAGGGAGGGAGGGAAAATAAAGGATGTCCTCAAGATTGTTGACCTCCACAATGCGCTCCCACATCTGTTTTCCATCAGAGGTGCCCCGGGACAGGGGGTCGCTCCCAGTCCCAGCAGGAGACAATGGCAGCAGGCTTTTCCCGGCCTGAGGTGTTTGCTTACCCCAACCACAGCTCTTTTGTTGGGTCTCTTGTTTTTCTTTGCCGGGCTTTCAACCAAAGTAGTGGTGCGCTGTAACATTTTGGTTCTCTGATGGTCCATATCAATGGATGTTCACTTTTTGAAAAATTAGTGACTCATGCTACCCATTGTTGCAAAATGACTTGTGTAGCAGCCTCTTCTTTCAGACTAATCTGCCAGTTCCCACAGGCCTTTTCAACTGGAAGCATATGTTTTTAATCACGTAGTGCCACATAGGACTGAGCAAGCAAACCCATGGCAAATTAAGAGTTTACTAGCCCATTGAAATAGTTAAATAACATCTAATTGCTTGGCTTTATTATATTATTAACAACCATGGCTTTTGCTCTCAAATCAAAGTGTTGGATATGTATTCAATATGAATTTTGGAGTTATTTAGATTTGGATTTAAGAATAGATGTGGGTAAATGTTTAGCGGTGGAGCAAAGACATGGGAAACCCTTAAGTACTTTCAATAGAAGACATTGTGCTGCTCCATTAAATGATTTAATTGTTATAAATACCTGGACACATGGATTTACTATAACCTTTGTTGTAAGTAATTAAATCTACGATACAAAAGAAAAAAACATATTTTGTCTACATAAATAGACTTACCTTTGTGTTTAAGTTCCTTACTCTTTGTGTTTTATTCAGATGGTTCATGTTCAGGGTGCTCTCTAGTGGTGTTACTTGGAACTGCTACTTTACATTACAACAGTGGACCGGCTCCTTATGTATTGGTGTATGTGGCTTTGTACATACTTTGCATACAGGTACACCTTCATTTTTGATGAAAATAAAATTAAATAAAAAGGATCATAACAAATATTTAGATCAAAGTCACCAGTCGAATTGGTTATTGTAATTTTATTTAGAAAAACTCCCCTTGCATTGGTACCACAATTCTGTCTCATCACCATCATACATTATCTTAATATTTAAAATAAATATATATGTATATATATTATTTGCTACATGTTAACATTGAATTGTCCAGAATTCTGTGTCAAGGATATCACATACAGGTGCACAGCACATACAGTATGTTCATGATATTGCAGGATATAGTTATACAAAACAATGATCAGCAATTAAGAATGGAGTTGGTCCTCAAAATGCCAATGACCTTCTTTGAGTTGAAGCTGTACTCAAATTGCACATGTTCATGGAATAAATACAGCTGGCCTGTAAAGAGAAAAAGAGAGCAGAGATCAGTGGGAGACAGTTTATACTTTATCATATTACTATATTGTTTAATAAATCTGTGAATTAGTTGATACCGGAATGATAAACAGCTGCATCCACTTC
This sequence comes from Galaxias brevipinnis, assembly GCA_036023535.2. NCBI lineage: Eukaryota > Metazoa > Chordata > Actinopteri > Galaxiiformes > Galaxiidae > Galaxias > Galaxias brevipinnis. The sequence goes on from JAVQIZ010163924.1 coordinate 5,157, forward strand.
CTCTCCAATTCCCGGAAAATCGACCTCAATCGATCTTGGGTAGCCGCGGTCCATTGTGTTTGTGTTCTCATCATAGCTGTAATGAAAATACATTGTGAGTTTATTCAATAGTACAATGCAAACACAAAACAGTAGAAGAATACTTTTAAAAAAGGAGAACGATGACAGCACGTTTCCTGGTCAGTTGGCCGACCACAAACCAGAGTGAGACCAGCATACCTCCAGTATTCTTCCTCAGCAAACAGCAAAGTTTTGCCAGTGTCCTGGATGTGCACCGCAGCATCGATTTCACGCACGGTCTTGGGAAGGCCCAACTTGTGGATGTACTTTGGGTAGCCCTTCACCAGATCGTAGCCGTTAAGAGCCCACATTCTGATTCCTGTGAAAACCAATACATGGAAAACGTTAAGGATAATTGTTTGATAGTTGTGTGTCAATGCGATTTGGTAGCATTCTTTTAAATGCTTTGTTTTGGTGTGTTAAACGTCTCTCTTTTGCTGATAATAACCCACCGCTGAATATAAAGACCAGGTCTTTCTCTGGGTTCTCGTAAGCAGCGTCCACCTTATTGGGGAGATGGGGCCAAGTGGACTTAATCAGGGTCAGCTCAGGTTCTGGCATCTGGGGGTGGAGACGCCAGTAGAACCTGCCATACACAATGCACGTAACAGTGTTACACGAACCGTGACAACCACACGGCGAAGGGCACAAATGAACCGTGAGAGCTTCGAAAGTTTGAATGAATGCACAATGTTTGTTTATTACTGTGTCTAAACTATACTCGAAGGGAATAGCATAATAGAATAGGATTGGATAGGTTGGACTTCTATTGGAAAAGGGTCTGCAACGTAGCTTACGCAACAGGGAGCTGAATGTGTGTGATTAGGCCGGCCATGATGCCACCGTACCTGTCCTTGAAAATGATTGTCTCCCCTCTGAGCTCAGTGACGGCGTCCAAGCTAAGCATGGGGTCACATTTGTTAGGTGCATCCTTCTTGGGGTTCACCTTCCCGTGGTTGGGGTTCGGGCCTGTGATTCAACCTTTCAGTTACAAGGAGCCTTACACAGCAAACATTTGAATGGTGCCGTTTTAAATGTTTGCACCGGGGAACCTACCATAGAGTGCTTGGATGCCTCCAATATCATCTTCAGACAGTGGGTAGCCCGATTCGTAAGAGTAGATAGGGTACATCAGGGCCCCGGCACTGGAAGAGTGTGACAAACCTAGAGCATGTCCAAACTCATGGGCTGCTACCAGAAACAGGTTGTAGGCTGTTGGGAAGGAAAAATAAATACCGTATATGTTGACGTACAGTAGTCGAATCAACATTGCCCGTACGAAGTTCATTGCACATGCAAGGATATGCTGAATGGCCCTATTCACGATTCATTCATCCTCTCCAAAATGGTTACCGTCAGAATCTTTGGACCAGTGTTCGTCCTCGTCAAAGTGTGTGTCCCCTCCCAGGCCAACGCCAGGGGCGTAAGCGTGGGCCAAGAGGCCGTTGGGTCCATCAAAGGGGTTGCCGTCTCCATGCTCTGCGAACAACAATGTGTGTGGACATCAGAAATTGGACGACAGAAGCAACACACACATCCCACAAGCAGACCTTCGTTATTGGAAATCGATCATGATTACATTATGTCAAACGGAGTATTCCAGAATGTAATTATGCAGATTGAGGTGTACCGTGTGAGCCAAAGCTAATCATGATGTCGGCGATGCCCTCGTGTATTTTCTTGAAGGTCAGCGGGGTGACCTTGGCCCATATGTTCAGGGCATTGCGGATTGAGCGGTCCACGTCAGCCTTCATCAGGTCTGGTGTGTAATTCACTATTCTAGAACACGAAGGAGCAATGGAAACGGAGACGTCAATATAATGTGCTGTTCAGAGAACGATGCCTACGTCTTTTATTCCTGAATTTCATATTCATGATATAATTTTGCTGTTAAATATATGAATTGTTAAGTTCTTACCTGAAGGTCACATCGGTGTTCTGCCACTTAGGGGTCCTTGGGAAGTGGTTGTATTCGCTGACATCTGGAACCCCACATCTGGCCATGTTCATCATTTCCATAGTGCTGTCATCCAGATTCCCCGTCACCTTGAGCTTGAGGAAGGACTGCATCTCCCTGATCTTGGTCTGCATGGCGTCTAATGACTTTTGGGTTCCTTGGAGTCCGGCAGGCAAGCCATAGAAACGTTGCAAGTATCTCTAAGGGTATTAAAAAGGAGTTGACAATATAACTTCATTAGTCTACATGATGTTTAATAATTTACCTCTTGAAATATATAGTGTAACTGTGACTAAGAAAACTTAGTGGTGAACATAAAGTAGTAAGAATATTTATTGGTAATATGATAGTTATGAAATACAGCACTGGTTCACTGTCTCTCCTTCACTTTAAAAATAAATTAAACAGTACCATGGTTTTTAGGCTCTACAAACAATACAAACAAAGAACGGCAGAGGAGCTACGAGACAGCTGTCTCTTACCTCAGCCTTCAGCAACCGATCGGTCTCCTCTGTAGACAAAGGCATGGCAGAGAAGCGAGCCACCATTAGAAGGAGCAGGAGACCTGTCATTTCCATGTTGCCTTTTTGTCGTCTCAAAAAGTCAATGGGGTCAAGTAGCTTGGGATTGTATTTATAGTGCCTTTGGTCTCTTTTTTTTAAGTGTGGGTGATTCATGTAAAAAAAGCACCTAGCCACTTCCTCTTAGTCCAGCAAAATGTGCTTACTGCTCTGAAACTGAAGTGTTTGGGGGGCACTGCTTTGAACTCCCCTGAATATGCAACCTTTTCACATTTGTCTGACATATAGTTCTTGGTCATGACTTTTGGTCAATGATTTATAGTGAACATGATGATTTCCTTTGTGTCAACGTTAAAAACAAAACCCTTCCCTAAATACCTTTCATCAAAGTAATGCCGAAAGTGTGCACAAAATGTGCATTATCTTTACTATTGATGACATGCTAGGAGTAAAGATGCTAGGAGTAAAGATCAGATGCTAGGAGTAAAGACCTCTAAGCATTATTCGAACACGGTGGTCCTCATGACAGTGATGGTGTCATGTTATTTTGAGCAAGACGTGACTAAGAATTCCCAGTCACACTGAAATATGATGTAAATTGACATGAAATGATATATAATCTGTAATACTGTTAAGATGTTTTATAGGCAATTTGAAGACAGGTTCGGATAGTGCAAGCGTTATGCCACTAAAGTAGTTTGGCTTATTTTCTCAAATTTATAATCATTGCTTTGTGATTGCTGCATGAGTAGGAGACAATATTGATCCTCAGACCGCAAGTGTTTTCACCACTGATTATTCACTCTTTCACTGGAATTGGCCCTTATGTTTGGGTCATGTTTCACTGTAACTGAAGTCAATACAATTGAAGAAAGCAACAGATTATTGCCATTACAATTTTAATAATATTTACATATCCTTAAATAGAAAATCAAATCTATCAAACAATACTAAACCACAAGTCAACTGAGTTTTTTGTAAATTATTCTCATCTTCCACAACATACACATAGACTCAGCAAAGTATAGTCAGCAAACAGCATACTTCTTCTTTAAAGGGCATTTGGTTTAAGGCATGTCAAGACATGATGTATTTAATGGTCCCGTGAACTGTGTCTGTCTTGTGTGTGTGTGTGGGGGGGTGTGTGGGTGTGTGTGTCTGTCTTGTGTGTGTATGTGTGTGTGTGTGTGAGTGTGTATGTGTCTGTCTTGTGTGTGTGTGTGTGTGTGTGTGTGTGTATGCGAATGTGTACTGTCTTGTAATATGAGTAATTATTAACTTTTGCTATTACAAATGAATTCAAAGACCGCGACAGTCTCTAAGTGGTCTATCTCACGATAGACAACAATGCCTAACCAACCTTACATTTAGGACGAAGGTGTATCCCTACCCATAACTACTTTAGACCTGAAGTGAAGCCTGTATCAAGTCATATTAGAGATCATGATCAAATCTTTCTCTTGAAAGATGACTGCTAAATTACTTCGTTCTGAAATTGTTTTAATTCAAAAGGCTTGTATCACTGTGTATTATTATGGTACAGGGATTAGGGGAAGTTCTTTGCAACATCATTGTTTGGACAGTCGTCAGCAGTGACCCTGAGTCACACTTAGGGGAAGTTGGTTTGCAGAGGGACTTTTGCCGCTATTCTAAGATTGCTATTGGAATAAATAACCACCCACACAACAGCAATCACTCCAACCATAGACCTCTTTTAAGATTTCTCAGTTATTCAGTCACTACAGTTTGTTCCCTTCAGTTATTTGGTTGTTACTAGTTAGACAGCACCTAATACTGTGGTTCAGTGCATCGAACAGACATTTTGAGGGGCAGTGGCTCAAGCAGCTACACCCAACTTCTGCCCTACTTAGCCCCCTCTCTCACTAAGCCCTCCCACACAAATCTGGACGGAGCTTCAGTATTACAATGTTTCACTTGTTATTATAAAGAATATTGTTAATAATATACTTATTTTTTTCAAAGGGGCAACTCAGCAAAGGTCAGTGAATGCACGTGCTGTTGCTGTTATTATTTTATGGTACAAACCTGAGCTACCCATTTCTGGATGGGTTTAGGAATGGCCGTGTGACTTGATAAGGTTCCTAGACTCTTGAGGTTTGAAGCAATGATTTAGCAATGTCCCGTTTCTCCAATGTCATCTCACTTGCTATAGCAGAATTTCCATACAAATTTTTAGGACCAGATGGTTTGTACTGAAAGTCACCAGAAGAGGACAGCAAAGCACTCAGGAAGTTTCGAACTGGCTTGGTTGGTTTGGTGTGACATAAAACCTGAAGCCATATGTGCTCCTCTTGGCACACTATTCAAATGACATCAACTTACCCCCAAATGCAACCTGTGAGCAACTGCAACACTAACCCAAGATTAAACTCAAAACATACAATGCTCCATCTACGTGGTGTTTTCATAATAATACTGTATGTCAAAGTGATGTAATATTAAACCGTAAACATGGACTCTGTGCTAAGTGGGGACACTGTTGTAAACATATGTTGTTCTGTCTGCGAGCATTTCAAAGCTGTCCTTTTGTTGTGTAATGTAGTGTGTTCAAGTGGAATACATTCCCTATTGGGCTCATAGGCTTTAGGCTGTGACTTGTGAAACCCAGTAAAGGATCAAAACATTCAGGCACTGGAAACAGTTATTTTAAGTTAAAAGTATTTAATTAGAAGACTTTATGTTGAGTTGGATTTTAGGGATTTTATTTGTCGTTACACAGTGAAGTCAAACAGATTACATGGAGAGTAAGATATGATAGCATACTTTACAGTCTGACTGACCCCTCAGTAAACCTTTTAGACAATGTCAATTTGGCTGACACAATTATTTCACGCTTATACTTTCATTATGGAAATTGACATGGAAGTATTTCTTATCTTAAAAGAACTCCCATCCCTCGCAGTCACATTTTGCTTCTTTTACAGTTCACGAAAAACAAAAAAAAATGTGCTTAACTAAGGGCTTGTCCTTACAGTTTTAGGATAGAGTAAAACAAATACAGAGTTTTTCTTTGGTGAAAACTGCCCATTTTCAACCTTGAAACATATCGAAATGCTGTGACTCTCTGTGCAAATGTATACCTTTGGACAAATCAAGCTTGTTGCTACCCTGTCTGAAATTAGGTTATTTTTCAGCCTGTAACGTCTTTTCTCTCTGCCCCATTATATATCTATGGACTTGATTACTTACTTCACTACCTCATCTACTCCGCCACATAACCAGCATGGGGGATTCGTTCCATCTTTCTGCATAAGAGCCTGGTGTCTCTTGGCACAGTGAGCCTATGTTCCCTTGCTGTGGAATGCCGGCGCTCTTATAAAGCACCACAGCATCCACTCAAGCCTAATTGCAGCCTGAGTTGGCTCAGGCACCACCTTTTCCACTGTAGGTATCCTGAATGGAGGACATTTCCCCTTTTTACATTTCAGGCCCGAGGCTCTCCTCACAATTCACATCAGTTGCCATGTTTTTTAACGACCTTCTTCATTGAGGGGGGTGGGGGGGTGGGGGGGACGACAACATATTTTTCCAAAGCAGTACAAGAATCAATTTTCGGAAAATATTTTAGTAGAGCTTACATAATGTGTGGGGCATTGCAGGAAAGTGTTTGTTAATTGCATGAGTGTTTTGTAATCAGAACAATACATCTACTACATGTTTAAACATTAAATACCTGGATCTTGTTTGATACAGGAATGTGTGGCTGTCAAAAGCCCTTGTTAGCTCATGTGGAACAACAGTACATCTCTTAAAAATAAATGAGGAAAATATGGAGCTGGGGAAGAAGAAAACCTCACTTATCCATTAATGCAGTTTCACCATTTCCATGGGATTATCTCTAAACCGGTGTGTCAGCAACTTGTTTTCCCGAAACTGGCAACGAAAACCTTGGTCTCAAGTACAACAACAGCTCCAAGAAATATGGGACGTCAGAATTTGAAGTTGATGAAGACAGCCTCAATTGTCTCGACCAATGGCGACAACGGGCTCATCAAGAATTTCTAATTACACACATATAAAATATTTTAGATTTTTCCCTCCCATTGCATAAAACTAAACCCCTCCCTAAGTCCACACTGCCGTTTAAGGCCTGCCTTGGCTTTGGTTATGCATGAGTCACAATAAGCAGTTAAAAGGCTTTCTCATTAACCAAGACTTTGCAACTCCTTGCATTTTTGGACCAGGCCAGTCCAATCGTACGTGGTTAGGTTCAGAGATGCATTTCATTCTCTCTTGCTCCTGTTTTTTGGTCTTAGTTCTGCCTTCTTCATGCGTTACAGCTCCCACTTCCATTCCTGATGTGGAGGTGACTCCGACATGGCAAAATGATCTAAAGATTGCCACAGTAAGTGCGTCATTAAACATGTTGAATTACCGATATTAAGAGCAGTTACTTGTTAACTCTGTTGCATGAATGTACAGAAGGTTTATTTGTAGGGCTTTCTGTTTTTGACAATTATAATGATTATCCTGGCTGGCAAACCAATTGGTCATCAGTGATGGAGAAATCCTGCATTTCCTGCCTCTTTTTGTCGTTGACTTGAGAGGTGATTGAGAGATTGATGCTTTTCTAAATAATGAAAGCCGCATTACAGAATATTATTGTTTTGTTTGTTTATTGTTATCCTTACAGTATATATTTGCAAGTATACTGTATAGTGTTGTGGCTTGATAATATCTGTTATGCATTTTCATATAGTGTGATTTTAATTTACATCCAGTCTGTGTATTTTGCCAGCAGCTCGTCTGCTTCAGCAAATCAATTGAAACTTTTTTTTTTGGGAGGCAATTTTATTGAGTTTTTTCTTTGAAAGGACAATTGACAATAGACAGGAAATGTGGGAGAGAGAGAGAGAGAGAATGGGAGACATGCAGCAGAAGGGCCTGAGCTGAAATCGAACTCCGGCCGCTGCATCAAGAACTTGCCTCTCTGATGTTCCACCTCAGCCTCAGCCCAATGAGCCATCAGGGCACCCCAAATCAAATCAACTTGAAAGGGACCTGAGGACTACGAGAATTAACTCATGGGCCTTTGATCTATAGGGAAAATGCCATTTGCACTCCAGTCAGACAAACTCATCTATTTTAAACAGTTATTCAATTTGGTATGGCTGGATCTGCTATTTATTTTTTTAAACATCCTGTCACAAATACATCTGGGACAACACACAAGATGCAGAGAGCACACAAACATCCATCCCTTTTTGGAACAGATTAGCAGACCCAATGTGGCCTCTGAGGTGAATGTGGAAGCAGTTTCCATCACCTCATCCGACAAGCAAGGAACTGAGACCCCCCCCCCCGCCCCACACACACACACACACACACACATACACTCATGGACTGCCTGATTGGTGACCTGGTGTATCTATGCAATTGATGTGTGCAAGCAAATGCAGTGTGATGGCTTGCGTCAGAAGTGTGGTATCACTCAGAGTGAGTGTTGTGTTTGATAGCTGTCGGTCCATTCGTTGTTTGTTGTACTGTGGTATTAATTGGCGACCAAATTGTGTAAAGCGCATTGAGTGTCTAGAAAAGCGCTAAAAACTAAAGAAGATGAATTATTATTATTATTAGAAGTGCCCAGATATCAAGTTATCTGCCTGAACTTTAGCTAACTCTCCAGTGGACTGTGAAGAAATAGCAGTCATTTCTATACATTGTCCAATGTCCTCACATATTAACAGACAACAGACAATTGTTTACGTTCAAACAGACTAGATTGGTTGTCATATTATTACACATCTTTCCAAACATACTTCCTGCTGTTAGTGAGTGTAGTAGTCAGGGAACAGGGAACGGTTTTGACTGTCGATTTTGTCCATTGTGTAAGAAAACCAAAACCCACCATCAAAACAATATTTTGGTCCCTTCAAATTCAGGGATTATGTATCAAAGACATAGTTCTTTTGAAAATGTGCTGGATAAAGACAATAAACAACAAAACAATAAACATGTTTACGCACTGTTTTGATCACACAAGGCATTTGTTTCTACAAGGTTTGTGCAAGATTTGATGACTCAAATTAGTTTCACGACTAAGACACCGTGGAAGTCCATTGAGTAATCACTCAACTCCATATATGATGTCGTCTGCTACAAATCTGAAGCTGCCATCCGTTTGTAGGATTACCTCCATCTGTATTACAATCTGAGAAAACAGCCTTGGACTCGGCAGAAGAGGAGCTGGCCCTCGTTCACCTCTAAGGTCAAAGACATGCAGAGCTTCTTTGGCCTCAACAACACAGGCTCTCTGGACGTGGAAACCCTTGAGGTCATGAAGGCCCCGCGCTGTGGAGTGCCAGATGTGGAAGACTACAGTCACAACCAGGGAACCCACTGGAACAAGAACGTCATCACATTCAGGTAGTCCTCTGTTTCCCTCAACTCCAATAATGACATGTTTAAACGGCTGTGCTAAGTCAAATTATACTGGGCAGTGATATCCTAAGTTCTGGCAAGCAAAATGTGGTGTGAAAAGCAAGTTTGACCAGCACAGTACGGTTATGGGTCAGCGTGCTGTGTTTGGAAAAAGGTTATAGACTTTGGACGTGTGTGAAGAGGATTTGCATGTGGTGTGTGTGTGTGTGTGTGTGTGTGTGTGTGTGTGTGTGTGCTCTTTGTTATTGCAGCATTGGCAGGTACACCAGAGATTTGCCCCGCAGCACGGTAGACTCCCTGATTGAGTCAGCGCTAGATGTCTGGGCCAGAGTTAGCAGCTTGACCTTTGTGAGGTCCCAGACCCGCAACGCCGACATCATGGTTGAGTTTGTGACCTATGGTTAGTTTTCCCTCTCCTTTCCACAGTCCATACTGTAAGCCTTTAGTATACAATAGGGGACACGGTTGTATGAATAAAAAAACAATATTTCAGTCTATCAATATTTTAATTACAACATGCCTCTAGACCTTTAACAGTCAAGTGGCTATTTTATTGTTCATTTCTGTTCTCCCTAAAAACACTGTGAATGGACTCACAGAGCACGGTGACTTTTACCCGTTTGATGGGCCCAAAGGCACCCTGGCTCACGCCTTCGGCCCAGGAGAAGGTAGTGGAGGGGACACTCACTTTGACGATGACGAACAGTGGACTGTAGGACCAAAAGGTATTGATTTATACATACCCTACCAGCTAAAATTGGATGCGAATCTATGTTGATGTAATAACCCATGCTCGTTTATACTGTACATTCTCATCAATGGATTCTTGTGTTTTTACTTCAGGGTTCAATTTGTTCCTCGTGGCGGCGCACGAGTTTGGCCATGCTTTGGGTTTAAAGCACTCCAGAAATCCAGAGTCGCTGATGTACCCGACTTACAGATCCCGTAGTCCGATCAACATACTTTCCAGAGGGGACGTAACAAACATCAACGCACTTTATGGTCAGGATTCTGAGACAGAGTGCACATGCATTGACTCCATGTGCTGCATGATCTATTGTCATTATGCCACCTTACACAAGGACACAATTTAAAACTATTTTGATGACCTGAAAAGTTGCATGCTGTCTATGAACAGTCTACATTATTAGGGTGTTGCCAAATATTGAAGTGTGCTCATGTTCCTAGCACCAAATAGAGGACAGCTACAACCCAATTCCAGACATGGATGGAGTCCAATGTACAACCCATTGTTTTCAGGTCTTCATTTCCCCTCACTGATCCAAAACAAATGTGCTCCGGACTTGTCTTTTGATGCTGTGTCAACTTTGGGGGATGCCACCATATTTTTCAGAGACAGGTACGCTTCTGTTGTTTGGTTTTCTTGGAATTGTTTCGATGCGTAGTGTAGACTCTTATGTGGGTAGGATGACATTGAATAATCAATGGGTTGGTGTGACGTTGTTGTTGTGGCTTCTCCCCAGGTATCTGTGGATTAAACATAACCAGCAGTATGATATCAAGGAGGGTCCTATAAGTAATTTCATGCCCAAGATTGACACTAATATCGATGCTGTCTACTGGGTCCCGCGCCGATCTACTGCTTACCTGATACACGGTACACATGACATTATCAAGGGCCGTCATCCTCGTCAAGTTGGACATAACTTAAATTTTTTTTTTAAATGAACTTATGCCTTTTTAAACTCAAATCCTTTTCAATGTGCCAAACATGTTGCCCTCTCCAATGGCACATTTAGAGTCTATGTACTGGACAGTGAAGGGTTCTGTTGTAAAAGGCAAGCCAAAGCCCCTAAGCAACTATGGTCTTCCGCCGTGGGTGCAGGACATTGACGCCACAGTGCACATAGTGAGCACAGGACGCACACTGTTCTTCAGACATGGCAGCTATTGGAGGTGAGTCTGACATGAAGCTGCACAACACCACACAACATAAATGTACTAATTGTCATTAACGGCCACAGTTGTGATTAATTATTAACAGGTGTGTTGCTTTTTTTTTGTGTGTGTGTTTCTTAGTTACAATGAAAACCGGAGAGTTATGGATTTTGGATACCCAAAGCATATCAGTGAGGACTTCCCAGGACTCAACTCTACAATAAGTGCTGCTGTTCATAGGGATGGTGAGACAAATGACGCTTTACTAACTTCCTGCATCAGTGCTTTTAAAACTGGTTTAATTTTCTATTTGATGTATTTGCTTCATATACTGTATGCTACTGAAACAAGTGAAAATAAACATAGACGTAGACATTAGGGCAAGGGAAATGGACTCATTTCGAAGTAATTATATTTACCATGTTGAGTTAAAATTGATGCTAACTCTTAGGAATTCTACATGATCTGATTGTATTTGGCACTTCTAGTTTCATCTCAGTTGCTTACCCTGTGTATTGGTTTATGAAATTTACTTTAAAGTAGCTGCCTGTTCTAAGTTCATACTTTGTTGTCCTGTAGGTTTCATCTACTTCTTTGTGGGACCACAAGTCTTGAAGTATGATTACACCCAGAGGCATATTGCCGGGGTTGATAAAGCAAATACCTGGCTTGGATGCTAATCATGATGTTTCATGTCTATACTAATATTAAGACATTGTTTGAATAAATTGGCGTGCAAATCCAATAAATATTTAAATAAAAAAATGCTACTGTACACGGAAAACTGAGTCTGGAATGGGTAGGTTGGTTTTGCCTCTTTATTTACACTGAGTTGAAGTTCAACCAATACTTTCACGTTTGAGTACGTTTCTGTGGGGCTCCCGTAAATCGTCCATTTATCATAACATCTCTGTGTGTACATAGTAAAGTGTGGTCATTTGGAAATTATCATGGGTAAGTGAGAATATGGTTACATTTTATTAGTAAAGTTAAACTAGTGACATCGCAACAGGGTGCAAACATATGCATGTTTGTTGTTGCTTATTTTCCATTATCTGCTTTGGACACTTAAGCCTCAAATGACTGACAATCGACAAAATGCACACAGAACAATATTTTAAGTAACCATAGTTACGTATATACATTTCCACAGAGGTTTCATTTGTTTTACTCACACTGTTTCTCAAAGACGGAGACTGATGTAAACCAGACAGAAAGAGTTTGGAACTGTTTCAACCACAAAACCTCCAGTAAACTCTTGCAGGTAGACCTAGTTTAATAGCAGTAGAAGGTTTTCTGTTCACGTGATGTTTCTCCCAACCTCAAGAATGCTCACATTATAAAGTCAAAAAGAGGCTGCTGTGATGTTCATTTAAAAGATGGAGTTGGTCTGCTCCTGGATATCAATACTGTGCTCTCTAATATTTTTGGATATCTTGTTGACTGAACCGGTTCATCAGAACCATAGGCCTAGGCCAGAAGATGTTGAACTGGCTGAGGTTTGTGGCTTTTTAAAATACTTTACTATATCTGTCTAAAGGCAAACAAAACGTTGAAAATATAACTTTTGGTGTAAAATATTTGACTTTTTTTTCAGAGGTAC